>CM056577.1:88907218-89147218 GCA_029721435.1 Gymnothorax reevesii | reverse complement strand
TTGATCTGTAAGTTGCATGCTTTATAAATTAGCACTGATCTCTGCAGGAGAAATGGTACTGAAGCAACACTGAGGACCAGAGAACAGCAGGGCTTTCATATGCAGAACATCATTTTTCATTCCTTCTTGCTGCCTCTCCCACTCCTGTTCCCGATTTAATTACTTTCTATATTTATCTGGGTTTAACTTGCTATTTTAAGCATTAAAATTTTGTCATTGATATCAAGAAGCGCATTAATCTGTATCTTCCGGACCATTAAGCCTCAGGGGAAAAACGCTTGAAAATACAAATAATCTTGCAGAGAAAAACTGCCGTAAAACAATTTTGTAGAGTTGGCAACTGAGAAAATGACATCCAGGTCTTTCGTTTGGAGATTCTTTCCTCCTTGCTAATTATATTTTGAATAGCATTTGCAACTCCATGGGCAATGCAGAAAGCGGGCGATTTTATCATTCAACAATTACAAACTGGCACACACAAGTATGATTTAGTTTCATTATCTTCCAACTTTCTTCATAAGAAAAATGTTATGCGTTTGTCTGCATTCTTCAATGAAAAGAGTGAAAAAAATGCAAAATAAAAAATATGGTGTTGCATATATTAATGTCTGGGTATTTGTTCGTATTTAGAATGATGTGACCAGTATGATGCAGTACTAAAGTGTTGCTTACAAGCTTACAATCAATCTATTGAGGGGGTGTGAAGTCTGTGCGTAGATTTGAATTTAGTTTCCCGGGTGACAAAATGCTGACTGTTTGTCTGGCCAATGAATTAATGTATCAGAAATGAATTGTCTATGCTGAATATTTTCAGTTTAAGAATCTTCAAACAAAACTTAGTATAAGACAAAGACAACCCAAATAAACACATAACACTGCCTTTAAAAGTTCATTTTATTGAAGCTAAAGTGTTATGCAACGTTTAGTGGTCCAGTGTAAAAATTAATTGCCCTGTAGGTAAATAACTGCACCCAGATAAGCCAGTCAAACTGATATTGTTTATAATAGGGTAAAATTAGAATAGACATAGTCGGGCTCGATCACTGCCAGCCCGGATGAATCTTACAATTACAATATCCAAGTAAGTGAAGTGATCTACCTTTCTGCCAGTGTGATTCAAGCCAAGAGGTGTCAACAAGTTCCATGTATTGCTGCAATCCAAAGAACTGCAGGAAGAGATGAGAAAGTCCTTAATTCATCAGCCTTAAAAGGGTAACTAAACTTCAGAATCTGAGGTTTTGGGACCTCAACCATCATCTCAAAATGGAGGAATCATTTAACAAAGATTAATTTCCCCTGGAGTGGCAAGCCTACAAAATATTCCAGCAAGAGCCCATTGAAAAACCTCAGGTAACATCTAAGAAATAGCAGGCCTTCGTAAACTTCAAAAATGGTCAGCGCTCATAATTCAATCTTTAGAAGGAGACTGGGGTAAAGTGGTACCCACAGGACTGTTTCAGGACGGAAACCACGGCTGATCAAGAGGAACATCAAAGCTCATCCCGCATTTGCCAAAAACGTTTTAAGGATAACCAAGCCTCACGGAAACTTTTGAGAGACACGGGGTTGTTACATGTGCAGTAAAGCTTTTTACTTTTTCCAATGAAAACATCATAACAGTAACAAATATTGTCGGTTGTGTAATGGTGTAGGAATGCTTTGCTGCTTCAAGACCAGGGCAACTTGCCATGTTTGACAAGACTGAATTCTCCACCTGAAGAACCTTAAGGAGAATGTCTGGTCATTAGTGCTAAAGTGTAATTCAGTCATGCAGCAAGACAACCCTCCATAGCTCAAGAGCAAGTCCACATCTCAATTGATAAAAAGAAGCAAAATTAAGATTTTGATGTAGCCTGTAAAAGTCCTGGCTTCAACGCTATTGAGATGCTGTAGCAGGTTCACACTCAAAAATGTCATGTTGCAAATTGCAGTTATTGCTGTTAATGAACTCAGGACCACTCCCAAAGTGGAGGAGAGAATTCAGTGGAACAATGGATAGGGGATCGGGCGAAGGCGATGTCTATTTTGTCTATTTTAAGATGGTTATCTCGTCTGTCCTTAGAATGTTGTTCATAAAGGATACAGGCTTTTTTTTAGAATAATTTATGGCAAACTTGGATAAGGTTGACCTGTTTTGTACAGCTTTCTAATGGTTTTCGCCTTGCCGTAAACTCTCACTATTCACACTTGCTTGTTAGCATTGACACAAATACGCCGTCCTTGTGGAAGTTGTTCTTGAGTAAGCCAAATGTCGTGAATGGGTTTTTCTTCGCCACAGTTGTTGGCCATGGTCTTTTTGGGCTTTTGGAATTATTGAGGTCATTAGTGCTTTCTGTCTTATTTAAGGGTCAATAAGTCATTTTCCCAAGATCTCTTCTTCATGTTAAGAAGCATCTTGCTCACCCACTGACACGGATGAAAAATGACATAACTGTGCCTCACCATTGTGCCTTTTTGCCTGAGATGGAACACTGCACTCATTCATGGTAAAACATTAAAATTATTCAGTCACTTGTGTTTTCTCATGCAAGTGTTATCAGAATTGAATTTAAGTTTTTTTTTGTTGCCCTAGTATCGTCGTTCATGCAGCAGTTCGTGCTTCCTTGAAAACAACCGGCATAGATGCTGTTGTCATTTTAGAAACCATTTTGACACCTCTTTGTTTGCCTGACAACATTGGTGAGCATTTTTCTAAAATTATTAAACGCAGCAGCCCCATGTCCAATATTTTCCTTATAAGGCTTTGTTGTTTATAATGGTTATCTACCTGACTATCGAAAGAATTTGCTAAAATAATGGGCAATATAGTTGAGACTAGCGCACCGTCAGAAGAGAATGTTGCAATTGGACTTAGCACAGAAACGGTTCAGAGGCCTAAAGCCCTATCTGTACAAGATTAGGTTTGTTAGGACCATCTCAGAACCTTAGTAATGCATTTGCAAGTAAAACTAATCCCATCAGTATAGGGCAGCGGTTGTGAAAATTATTAAATATATTACCTACCTACCCCGCAAAAATCAAGTGACTTTAAATGTTGTGTTCCAGGGTTCTGGCCTTTGGCCAGAACAGTACAGCATTAATGGTTTTAACAGTTTCATGTTCAAGATTTCATAGTTTCATAGTTCATGTTCATGTCACAGTTTTAACAGTTTCTTGTATTAGGATTACACATTTCATGTTTCACATCCCATGTCCATGTTTTTGTTTTTGCCAGGTCTGCCATGCCACTCCACCGCTTGTCTGCGTTCCGCCCTGTGCCTTCGTTGTTACACATTTCAGAGCTCTGGTTGGCTTTGGTATTTCCCTCTTCCTTCTGTGCTGTGCTGATTCGGGGCTCTCTAAGCTTAATGACAATTTACTGTTTTTAAGTTACTAACATTTACTAACACTCACTGGGTGGTGTAATTCTTAGATAGGCACATTACTAATACTACTAATTTAGACAGGGAGTTTATTGTCATGATTCCTGCTTTGCTATTTCAAGATCTTGCTGTGCTTTTTTGTTCTGAACATTCATGCTTGCTTCCAAACTGCATACTTAATTGGTACTTAAGCTGAGCACGCTCATTCTCTTAATGAGCAAGTCTTGTCATCCAATCTCTGTCCATGTCATGATCTTGCTATGCCTCTTGTTTCTGCTTCTCCAGGTGTTGCCCCTCATGTGTCCTTGATTACTTACCCTTTATCTGGATGCGGTGGAAGTTGGCTGGCAGATAGTGTCTCGCTCTATGTTCAAGTTCTTGTTTCCAAGTCTTGTTCCATGTGCAAGTTTTGTTCTCTAGTTCACGTTCACGTTCACGTTCACGTTCATGTTCCCAAGCCTTGTTCTCATTTTTGTATATAGCCTTAGTATCGTTGATTATTTCTGTTCTTGCTTCTCCCTGGAGTTTCCAGTGGTTTTTTGTTTTTGCCGTTTTTTGCTATTTAGTTTCCCAGCTCTGTGCAGCTTACCTTAGTTTGCCTTTTGCAACCCTTTGGGCCAAGTTTTTTGTTGGCCCTCGTGCCTGTTTTATTTTTGTTTTTTCAATAAATCCTCATTCCCCTTCACCTCGCTTCTGGTGTCTACCTGATTTTATATCATTAAAGCTCTGTTTTGCATAAAACTTCTTCTTGTTTGACATAGGCACAGCATATTTTGGCAAAGTTCTATAAGAGTCTATACTAGAATGTTCTACAAGCTTCTACAGTGTAATGATTTAGAGGTCTCGTAAAAGACAGAATGTTATAGAATGTTCCATGTTCTACTATTCAACTCTTATTTCCATGATTGTCCTGGAAGTACTGTTTGAACTTGCACTGTCTATACTGTATGTTCTACTGTGTGAATAAGCAAGTGTTATCTCAAGAAGCCGTTATCAGTGTGAATGTTAACGTTTGTTTCAAAAAAGGTGGCCTTCATATGGGGCAAGCTGCATCTTATACAATAGCTCATTTTCATCAGATGAAGCAACTTGACTCATCTCAAGTGAGTGTACATAATTTTGAAAATATTTATTTCAGTAATTTTCATTATTTTTATAACATATTTAAGCCTAAAAATGACTCTTAAACATTTACCAAATGGTTGATTTGTCCACATCTGCTTTTGCTATTTTTCCAGTGGGTTTGCTTTAATTCCTCATCCTAATGATGGCTTGCTTAACTATCAGTGACAGTTCTTTGAATTTAATTTTGTGCAATAACAGCAGCACATTCTAAGTGCTACACTGAAATTAATTGTAGACCTTTCTTCTGCTTACTTCTTCATTAAATAATAAAGGAATAAATCACTTGGTATTGAACAACTGATCAACCAATTATAGCACCTATTACTAAAACCCCATAAGTCACACTTGACTTGACTTGTGGGGTTTTGGGGTTTTGTTGCCTTAAGACAAGTTGATACCACAAAATATACCTTCAATTCCAAAATGTTGTGGTAAACAGCAAATAGCTTGTTATTAAAAAGCTTGCATTACATATATTCTAATTCTCCTGATCTGAGTCTACATTTGGGAGAGGATCCCAGGCCAATTTTAGATTTCCAAAAATTTAGGAAATCTAGATGGGGCCATTTTTTTCCATCTGCATTGAGCTCAATGCGGCATGTATGAAGAATTCTGAAATGTCTATGCAGTAAAATATTTTCAAAATGCTGAAATGGAAAATTTGCCCTTGAATTATAGTTGTTTGATGACATATCATTAGCCTCATAGCACAATTGCCCGTCTCATTTTGTGAAGTTTTATTTTTTTTAATCATTTAAGAGAACGTGAACAGATTTTTTAAAACGTTTTGAGAAAAAAGTAAAAAAAAAAGAACAGGCAGTCAATATCTCAACTTGGCAAAAATATGCCTTTGGTAATTATGTTATGAGGCTAATGATATCATAAATTGTGGAGAATAAAGCCAAATCAAGAAAAAATATGTCTTTGACCAAGGCATTAAATAGTTCACTCTAAATTGTATCATAAATATCCGTATCCGTTCTTGGCTTGGAAACATCCCATGAATCTAAAATTCAGTTTATAAGAGCTGGTGCTGTGAAGAGTGGTTGTAAAGGGTTGGTTCTTCGCTGGACCCAGCAAAAGTGTAGCAGAGGAGGAGGCACAGTGGTTAGCACTACTGCACCACCACCAAGAAGGTTGTGGGTTTGAATCCGGCCTGGGGCCTTTCTGTGTGGAGTTTGCATGTTCTCCCCGTGTTCGCGTGGGTTTCCTCCAGTTTCCCCCAGCCACAAGAACATGCAATATAGGAACACTCCTGTATGGCTGTGTGCGAATGTTTGCTGGTGGTCGGAGGGGCCGTAGGCGCATACAGGCAGCCACGCTTCCGTCTGTCTTCCCCAGGGCAGCTGTGGCTACAAAAACGTAGTTTACCACCATCAGAGTGTGAATGTGTGAGTGAATGAATAATGTATCCATTGTGAAGCGTCTTTGAGTGCCCAGAAAAGCGCTATATAAAACTGATGCATTATTATTATTAGAGGAGGCAGGACCTGAGGTCCGAGGGGTAAGATGGATGACGGAGTTTGCGACAGCTGAAGACAGGCAGGAGTGGCATGGGCAGGCAGGGGGACAGAGGGCTGGAGAAATCCTGGACACGGGCAAAACACAGTGGTTACTTCAAGGGCACTGGGAGAACACAGAGAGACATCTCACAATATACTCTAGTAATAAAACTGGAGCAGCCCGGAGAGTTTCTACCGAGGATGTGGGCGGAACAATGTGGCGAAGAGTGGAGGGAGGGCTGGCGTTCTTATACAGCGGAGCTTGATGAGTTGATTGAGGGGAGGTGAGGTGGTGAAACAGGAGTCAGGAGGGAGAGTGGCCACGCCCACACCACACACAGATACACACACACACACACACACACACTGTTATAAATTGACTGAATTTAAAAGTTAAATTAATGCATTGTTTCCTGGTTATTTTAACTCTAAGTGGAGTCGGCGTGCATTTAACTGTGGTTTACAGTTAACATACTTGGAACACTGTTGTAAACTTATTGTAAAATTGCAGTTAAAATAACTGGCAAAAAAGGTGCCAGATTATAACAGTGCAGGGGAAGGCGAGGAGGAGCACAAGGGAAACAGAGCTGGGTCCACCTCTCAAAACGAGGACTTGTGTTACCCACGATGCGTATCATTGGATTATTTGCAAGCGAGTGCTCCCTCCTTGGCCAGACTTTTTGGGCAAAGTGTAACTACTTGCAGGGCAGCTCGGAGAGCAGGCCACAGTGTGCAACTGATGCAACCGAGGGGAACGTTGTGAGCAGAGACTTGTCTTCCCCAAGGCTCCATGTTTGATGGAAGTGGGAATAACAGTGATTGCATGTTCTATTTTTAAATCAGCAGCACTACAGAATTAGCATGTTTGACTAGAGAGGAGACAGCAGGAATTTTCTCCCTTGTGCATTTGCCATGGCTTTTTAAGAGCTTTGATGTGACGCTTGTCAAATGATGTATAGAAAAAAAAAACAATTGTGAGAGAACTTTGAGATGATGGAATTATTTACGTAAATTAATTTGCAGGAGTTATTTTGTATTTGAGTTCCTTTTTGCATTTTTCAAATGTGTGCAATTTGAATGAACATAAACAGTAAAATCCACATTATAATTAAAAATAAATACAGCAAGTAACACCTGTATACCATAGACGTTGATTGCAATAGGCTGCATGTTGAAATACTTTATATTTGTTTATTTTATGATATGAGACTGAAATAATGCAATTTGTTTCTATGCTTGACACAGCCTCCGCCATAGTCTTCCTTTATCTTTGAATGCAGTGATATTCAAGGAAAACTCCTCATATAATGAGCAGTTTCTGTTGGTATAAATGAGCACAATACCACATAAAACCATGAATATGCAAATGCAAAAAAAATCTGCATCGCATTCATTACTGTGAAATAGTCAGTCATGAGAGGGACTTTTTAATAGGAGAAGCTTCAAATTGCACGAGTATTGGGGAATATAGGCTTTGCTTTGTTGTACAAAATACTGAGTCTGATAAACTGTTTTTCCAATATGTGGTAGACAAGCTAAAGCTGCCGACGGCAGAACTGGAAAACAGGAAGCAAAGCTTTTAGCCGTAGTGCCCAAGAACCAATATAATGATTTGCCTCCATTTTTCAGCAATCAGACCGTATTCTGTTTTTATGCATACAAAGCTTTTTTCCCCATTTCAGCAACATCCATCTGACATTTTGTCACAAAAAAAGATTGCACATTTACATTTGGGAAGGTTGGAAATAAAGTACTCTAAATTTGCAATGAATTTTCGGCCAGAGTTTTATTATAAAAATGCACCCAGAACCTTCCATTTCCACAGTGGTGGTGGATGAACCTCCCAGATGCAGTGGTCCAGCTAACACAGGCTTTTTGCAGTCACCCCATCAGTGGCCATGTGACACTGCAGTCAGTTTGGGTCATAAGCCATTGCATTCAAGACAGCTCGGGTCACACAGCTCCTTGACATGCAGCCAAGTTTCACAAGTCACAGCCTACAACTGCATAGCCTCTGTAAAATGTACTAATATATCAATATAAAACTATATTTGATGCTCTCAAATCCTGCATAATTATAAAAAAAAATGAATATAATGAAAACAGTAAAAAGGTAAATGCAAACTGCATATCACAGAAGGATTATAAGGTATACAAGAAAACAGAACAGATTTTATGTTTTTAAAAAACACCAACATCAATGGAGGGTAGGTTAGAGCTGCACCCTGTTCTATGTCAGTGTAGGACAGCAAGAGAATTCAATATATCCGTAAAGAGTTATAGCTGTGAATATCCGTGCCCAGCCCTCCCCCACTCCCCCTCACATGGAGCTGCACCCCAGGCCCACCCTCTCAGGAAAGTGGCCCTTAAAGGTAAGTGGGGTAAAGATGATAGTTTGCAGGAAATGATAAGCAGGGAGGCTTGGCCTTCAACCTGCTCTGTGCTGCTGCCCATCACGCTGAGACGGCCTGAAACCTACCCTGACATAAAAGACAAATAATTGCGCAAAGTGCCTCGCAGTGTGATCTCATTGTTATATTACGTTAGTCAATATTGAAAGAAATGACAGAATAGCTATCCTTTCCTTGAATACCATCATTTAAATAAAATCTGCCCATCCATGCAGTGAAATTGATCTTCAGTAAAATAATGGGTTATTTTGTACTTTTTGAGCATGTCTGTGTGTGTATGTGTGTGTGTGTGTGTGTGTGTGTGTGTGTGTGTGTGTTTCCAACTAGTATGAGTGTGAGTGCATCCAATTGTTTTAGGACAGATGCTTTCATGCATCTGTGTAGCAAAGATTCTGGCATCATTTTCTAAGGTGCAGGCTCTGGCCCTCTGTTTGGGCTTGAATGTCGCTTAAAAAGCCTAATTTTGCGGGGGCTCCACCAGACGGCTGCAGCGCATCCATTAATAAGCCTCGCACTCTCTACTGGCAAGAGTCTTTCCTGCTATTCTAACATTTTCCTCCTCAAATTTGATTTTCTTATCATTAACTCCAAATTGACAGAGGAGAGCTTTTACCCAGAGAGTGTCTACTCTACTCTCCAAACTACTCCAGACAAGCCCAATTCAGGGGAGAAGGGGGGTTAGGAGGGTGAATACTTCCCGAATGGTTTGTCTCTTCCATCATGTTTTAGTTCACCGCTCATTGGGTGTATTCCAACTGTACACACTTGAAGAACTATTTATGATATTTCACAGAGACCGCAGACTCAACATCTACAGCTGGATCAAGGCGTGCAATTTGTCTCCATATCGCTAAGAAATTAATAAGTAAAAGTGGTGCCCTGGCTGAGACGAGGCTTCACTCAAATGCCTGAATGACGGACCAAAGGGCTGAAAATGCTTTGTGTGTTTTTGTTACTGGGAACCTATTTTAATTGTATAATAATAACCGGTAAGGACTAAAGAATGATGGTCTTCTATGTGGTGTAAAGGAGGCGGACACTGCCTGGGCATAAGTATGAGAAAACTGCAAAAGACTGACCTGCCCCCTCTCTCCTTAAGAAACAATGGCTGCTGCACCAGTCCTTAGGCCTGCTGGCTTTATTGTAGAAGTGATTTATGACCGTTTTTCAATAGAAACCACAGTAATTTTGTGAAATGATGGCACTATTGATTCTAGAAACAGTTTCATTTTACTGGAACCAGCCGAGCAGATCCAGCCACAAACCCTGAGACTGAGTCAGAAGGCTCTGCGTTTCATCAATTTACCTACACCATATCCCTCTCTTCTTCATCCCCTGTTCGATATAATTCACCTTGCCTATACGTTATTGTATGTTTTCATGCAATTTCAACTCTTTCATGGCACAAGTGCACAATAAATGTGCATAAATCTCCCTGGAGTACGCTCAGCTCAATTATGCTGGGGCCTCTTTACCTTGAGAAGCTCTCAGTGGACATTTGCACCTTTGCCAACGGTGACGGCTGATAAAAATGTTTTCAAGTTCAGACCTTACGTCAGAAAACCGCACAGTTCGAAAAGGAAAGTGAATTTCCTTTCCAGAATACCATTTTTAACCATTATGGAATAGTTAAATCCAGATCTGACCACAGTATGTCAATACAAGACTGTAATCCTCCTATCATTGATCATATTGCATGCCATCCTACAATACAATTTTATCCATTTGATTTAGAGCTGGAACTGAGTGACCCCCATGAACGCACATCCACACAAAGATCAGTTCTGAGAGCCATCCTTTTCGGCATTTAATGCCCTACGTTTCACATTGCAAGTATCATTGTTTAAAACTTTCCTCTCAAATCATATTTGCCTATCTTGATAGTTCCCATTCATAATTACAAGTGATATGTATCTAACTGAATGGTAAATGCATCTGTCCACCAAAGTGGCACGCACCCGCATATCTTCTACATTCACATTTCCAGGCTGCAGTTAATCAAATCTGATTTTTTTGCCTTCATGTGTGTTATGTCTCGGGGCCACCGCTATGCTATTATGCACCAGTAGAGGGACCATTTCCTTTTTTGCTGTCTCTCCCTATTTCTAGATTAAAGGTATAGAACACCTGTGCCTGACGTGCCACTCCTATAAAAGGGCTGTGGTCAGCTTTCCAGGAGGGAAAACTTCTTCTTCTGGAGCCAGCATGCCAGTTTGGAGAAAGTGGCTATACGTGTTTTGGTCATAGTATGCTTATTTCTCCCCTTTTGTGATTATTATTTAATTTAATAAATATCACTGAAGATGCCACTTTGTGTGTGGTGTCCTTTATGTTGCAATTGGTGACGCTGGTCAAAACATAGTTAGGTGCTCGCTGGGAGCCTCTTAGAATGATCAGGATTTCAGTACACAGCCTATATATGTACAGATATGCACAGGTCCATTGTGAAAATGTTCTTCAATAATACTAAATATCTGTATTGCCTGGGTATTTTGGGTGCTATAGCAGTTTTGAGTGTTGACAGTACACCCCAATTAGAGAGGCGCTAGGCAATTAGGCAGTATTGTCATTTTTGTTATTGCCATTTCTAGTCCTAATTCTCAGTGGGGGTACGCTTCCAAGTTTGCATTGGCTTGCAGTGGTGAGTCCAGCGTTTAAAGTGGCTCTGTGCTCGGCAAGCAGCAGAAGTTAGATAATCATAGATAGTTTATTAAGAAGGTAAAGATTAAATCAGATTACACTCATTACAAAATTCATCAAATTTTCTCAAATAAAAGCTATATCTGGTAAACATTTGACCAAACAGTTCATGAACAGTGTCCTGCTAATGAAATCCCCCAAATGTCTCTTTTAATGAGGTCCAGGCAGAGATTTCCAAAAACAAAATAAAGATTTTATTGATAATAATTTTCCAATTAGCGGATGTGGCATAATGAGAGATGTTCCAAACACGGAAGTCAAGCTGAAAACAATTGGAAAACTAAATGTTGTCACTGAACATTATTTCCATAAATTGATGAAAACAAATATTTTTCAGATCAATTGATCAAAAGGATCAATATGACAATCAGCCTGTAGGCATGGTGCACCAAAACTACGTGCTGAGAGTTTTATGAGGCCATGTGTCCGATAACAGGAAGTCTACGTACATGATGACAACACAAAATCTTCAGAATCTATTAACTCTGATTCCACAGTGCATACGTGACAAAGAACATGGCCCATACAGGTCAAATGAGTACTTGTTTGCACAGCTGGGGTGCGTTTCCCGAAATGTCAGATGCTAACTTGCTAGTTGGAACCACTGAATTCGAGCTGCTAGAATTCTAAGCTGGTTTAAGAAGGTCTGAGCTGTGTACTTAGCTGGTCAAAGCTGGTGTAGCTGGTCTCTATAGCTTGATGAAGGTGGTCGAAGCTGGTTAAGCTGGTATTATCAGCTGGAGTCAGCTGGTGAAGGGCTGGTTGACCAATTAAAACTGTCCAAAACACAGCTTAAACCTGCCTGACCAGCCTAGGCTGGTCAAAGCTGGAATTTTCAAAAGGGTTATCAATCCGCTTTTCTGAGAACAGAATAGGTGGGGAAGATTCGGGACTGGAGCAGTTTGGGCTCAACTTACTGACCGACGGCCAAGTGGCAAATTCAGCAAGTCCTAACCCACAGTGATGTCCAGACTTTTCCTGTGACCTGTGACCGTGACTGATAAAAGCAGTTATCAGTGAAGTGTTTAGAGGAGATCACCGATCCTGATCCGGTGTTGTGTCAAATCATGTTTCTGCGAACAACACAATGCAATGACATCCCTAAATTGTATGAACAGTGAATTTACATCTTACTCTGAATTTTACAGCAGATCATTTAAGCACACAGTGATTGTGTGATTACTGCACAGCAGAAGAGGTCAATATTTCAAAACAATCGTAGGTGATGGCAGAGTATCAAAATTCATTGCTTTGTGAGGCATCATCTGTGATAACTTTCTTAAGAGCGAGCAGAATCATCAATGCCCTTTATGTTATTTCTTTCATGATTTTCATAAATCGGCAACAGCACCACAAAACTTTCTTGAAGGGGGAAAGTACGATTTGACAGGGGAGCAGAATTGGACATAGCACCAGACTCCACGAAATCCACTCGTTTCCTCTAAATAAAATCCATCCATGCCTTTCGAATTGTGGGGTTTTTCAGAAACGTATGAGGCCTCTGCTTGCACCTGCCTTATTGTTGCAGCAGTAAACAAGGCAGATATCTTGCATTTTCTTAAGGGAATAATCAATCACAAATCCCTGAGTCTAATGCCATTGACAATGCATTCTCGGCCGCTGGTGAGGGTCTTACCGCAACGTCATCGCCGAAGATGGCTGAAGATAAATTCTTTCTGAGATGATCACAATTTGCAGCGATGTGAATAAATTTGCAGCGGCTGATTAGAATTTGAAATGACTAATGCACAAAGTATGTACATATGAGAGATTATGTGGTCCAAATCTTATTTTTAGATGAATAAGCACTACAAGGAAATCTCTGCTTTCGCCACGGCAAATGGTTTCTTGTGCTTCACTTTCATTACTTTTGGTACGAAAGTAAAGAATAAACTCCTGCACACGGTCTTTTCGCCTGCAATTCATTTATTAGTCGAAGTTTTGGTCTGCTGTTGTCTTAAGGAAGGTCAGTTAACCGAAACGTCGACTAATAAATTAATTGCAAGTGAGAAGACCGTCTGCAGGAGTATTTTTCTGTACTTAAGTCCCAAGTTGGCCTTACTCCCACGCATACATGCTTTGACACATAATTCAGGCAGTCTGAAATAACCCCCGATTATGAAATGGCACAGTTACGCAACATATTGTATGTCATCGATTAATTGCTAGCATGTATTCATCATTTTATTCCACATTTTTTGTTCTACATGTGTTTCTAAACTTGTACCACTGCTTTTACCACAGCCAAGTTTTAAATAATGTTTTCATCATTCTATAATGATGAAATTATATATAAAGCAGTTTAAGATGGTCTGAGTTGTGTTATTGGCTGGTCATAGCTGGTCACTATAGCTTGACAAAGGCGGTCAAAGCTGGTTAAGCTGGTATTTTCAGCTGGATTCAGCTGGGGAAGGGCTGGTTGACTAACTAAAACTGTCCAAAACACAGCTTAAACCAGCCTGACCAGCCAAGGCGGGTCAAAGTTGGAATTTTCAGCAGGATGATAAGCCAAAACATTATGACCCCTGCTTGCTGCCTAAACAGCTCCAACCTGCCAAGATATGGACCCAACTTGAACTCTGAAGGAGCTAAGAAGTATCTTGCATCAAGATGTTGACAGCAGATCTTTAATGCTTTTAATGCTGAGTCTCGATTGGCTTTTAAATCTCTTTTAAAGACTCATTTTTAGGCTTGCTTTTGCTAATTTTACAGTTTAAATTCTTTTTATGGGTGTGTTTCCATGTATGTGTCCTTTTATTATCTTGACTTTTCCTATTTTGATGTTTAATTCCCTGTTTCCCCATTTTGTTTTTTTGCTTTTATGTACAAGTATTTTACCTGTTTGTGAAGCACTTTTTGCTGTATTTCTTGAAAGGTGCAAGATAAATAAAATGTATTATTATTATAATATTATTAATTCCTGTAAATTGCCGACTGGAACCACCATGGATTGGACTTATTGTTCCAGCTCACTTATGTTCGATCTGGGGAATTTAGAGCTAACACTTCATACTTGTCTTTGTGTTGTCAAACCATTCTCATTTCCTATTTATGCAGAGTAGCAGGAATCATTATCCTGCTAAATGAGGCCATTGACATCAAGGAATACGGTTGCCATGAGGGGTATCCCTGGCCTGCTTCAATGTTTAGGAAGGTGACACGTCACATTGACATTAACATGAATGCCTGGATCTAGGGTTTCCCTGCAGGACACTGCCCAGAGCATCTCACTCAGTCCATCAAATTATTTCTTCCCAAGAGGCATCATGTGGCCATATCTTCCCCAAGTAAACAGTGCACAGGTACATATGATAAAAAAGAAAAGAGAACTCAGACCAGGTGACCTTCTTTCATTTTTTCAAGATTCAGCTCCAAACACTCATGTGCCCATTGTAGACGCTTTCAATGGTGTACAAGGGTTAAGCTCGTGATCCACTTACGCTTTTAAGGCCTCTGATTGTCCCGATTCTCCCCTTCCGACCATTTACGAGCAATTACGAGTGTAAATTTCTGTTTCGTGCAAGACGTAGGTGGATCATGACTTCTGACCTGTACCGACCCTTCCGCTTGAATAAGAGAGCGTAATCTGGAATCTGGATCAGATTACCTGGATCCCTCTTCCGACAAAGTCAGCCAGGTATGAGTTGTCGGAAGGACCCGGGAGTAGCGGTGGGTCAAGTGCATAGTAGGTGGCAAATATTTCCTCTGCAATTAGCCAATTAGAAACTGTTTACAAAAACAACCACCATATTTATTGTTGACGTTGGCAAAAATCAATCGGAAATGCTCGCGTTAGTGGATCATAGGGTAAAATTTTTTCCCCAATCACTCTGACTTCCTACGATTGTTTGCGCGAGTTTCGGATGGTTCCCGGCGCTTCCCGAAGCTTCCGACTGGCCACGATTGCTAATATGCGGAAGCCTTAAAAGCGTAAGTGGATCACAGGCATTAGCAAGAACACTTCCGCCTGTCTGCAGCTGCAAAGCACAACATACAACAGGGTGTAGTGCACTTATGGCACATCCGTCCCATAAAATCATTAAAATCTTCCATGAGAGTTGCCCATGTGTTGGTTTGGACCAATTGGGATAGCCCAAAACCTCATCTGTGGTTCGGACCACTGACCCGAGATACTCGCTACAGCTGACCGGGACGACCCCACCAGCCTTGCTGTTTCGAGATCCTCTGCCTCAGTCGTCTGGCAAAAACAATGTGGCTCTTGTCAACATCGCTTTAGTTTTTCTGCTCGCCCATTTCAACCAAAATTGACTGTTTGTTCGCTGTCTAACCCCAAATCACAGACACTGACATGTGCCAGGGGTACCAGATGATCAACGAAATTCATTTCATCGGTCAGTGTTCATGATGTTTTGGCTCATCAGTGAATGCCTTAAATGAAGTAACAAATTTTAATTCACAGGCTGCAGTGCAGCAACTTTCACACAGCATGCATAACATTGCAAATAAAGCTTTTATTTCTTTATTTTTATTCGAAATGACATCTTTGGCACAATGGCAATCATACTGGATATGCCAATAGATGCAGAGACTAATGTTTTGCACAAAATGAGTGAAAGAAAATGATCATGAGAATAACCATTGAGGGCTACAACTATCGCACAACTTTTAATGGCCTTCTTATTGTCAGATTTTCAAAGAAAAGTAATATTCTTGAAGTGCAGGATGGAAACCATGTGCAGAAAGCCAATGGTACTAAATAACACCTTGAGCACTGTTTTGAACGCAGTCCGATCAAATTAACTTCGCAGTTATCTTTTGACTGCTAGAAGAGATATATACTTTAAAAAGGAAGCATATCACCTACCGATCATCAATTCAATCACAGACACGATTAATGACTAAATTTTGTATATGAACATAATTTACAGACATTAATCACAATTATGGTGAGGCAAAGAGAATGGCCATATTTCACAGAGGGTGTATTCTTACAGTTTTTATGAACATAATAACATAATGGTGATGCGCTTTCATGGCTACTGCGCTGCATTGTTGCATGAGGGTGGATGTGGTGAGGTATCTGAGGCCCCCAAAGAAATGGTTTAGCCCAACTTAGCCTCCTTCTCATTAAGCCCAAATCATTGAGAAAATGTACTTTTGAGCACCTTAATTGTGTTGGGGAGATAACCCCCGCGGGCCCGGGACAGGAAGCCGGGGTGCTTGGTGCGGCGCGAGGCCAGGCAGCTCCAGCACTTTGTGTTTAAATCAATCCCACTTCCGCTGCTAATGCAGCTCTGGGCATCGCCTCAGGAAGCATTCAGCCTATTAGTGTGGGGCTGGAAGGAACATGCGGTAATATATTTATGCGCGGCGGCAGTGTGTGCGCGTGTATGCGCCAGCGTGTGTGTCAGCAGAGTCCGGAGAAGAGTACTAGGATGAAGAGGAGTGGGAGGAGGGAGGAAGCCAGTTCTTGAGAGGTCAGCAATAGACGATGGAGCGCAGGGAGTCCTTAATGTCCTCCGATGTTATCATTCCTAAATTAACTCGGGTTTACTGTAAGGCACCGCGCGTGGAGTAGGACTGGATTGGGCCCTGCTTAGGGCATGCCTGCTTCGACCAGAGACGAGATGCGGGTTTCAGACAATGATAAACGCCGCTATCGCTTTGGCGCTCCCATAGTGATATAAGGGGACTTGCTGCACAACGGTAGGGAACCAGGAAACGCACCACAAACCCCTGTCAGAACCAGGTCAATTTTTTGTTACCCATCTCAGTTAAACAGCCAAAGTTCATTCCATGCATACACAGAGATGCACAGACGATTATTAACAGACATATCTTACAAATTCACTCCCACTGGATAAGTTATATCCTTTCTGTTACTCAAAGTTGGATGTCAGAATTTCTGTACCAGGCCAACAAGCACAATGTAAGAATCAGGAAGCAGAGGAGGGAAAGAAAAAAACCACCTGAGAAAGACCGACGTGTTTCCCTTTACTTCAACACAATGTGCCACATCACTCCGGCTCCTTCGCAGAAAAAAATCTGCACCAGCAGATCAGCTAATTAACAGATTGAATCTTAATTAACTTTAGGTGGAGGCAGGGAGCTTTGATTGCGTTTCCATATTCAGTATCTCTCCTTCTGTATCTGTCGGACCAAGGTGAATCCAGCTTTAATTAACAGCCAGGCCCTCCCGTCTGAGGCAAAATTGCTTGTGAATTTGATTGCAGCCCCACAGGGTTTTTTTTTTTTTCTCTCTCAGAAAAAAAAACCTGAACTAAAGAAAAAAATGTTAAAATGTCCTCCACGGATTTAAAGAATGAGAAAGGAACACTGAACAGCAGAACACAATGATTTTGTTGGCCTTTATGTCTTCGGCTTTTATGATTTTCGCCCTGTTTTTCCACTCAGATTCTGTGATACAGGAGCCTCCTTTGGGCTAAAGAACAGCCAATATTCCCAACACCAGGCTCGGTCTTTTCTTACACTTTCATTCTCAAGCCTTGATTTTGTGGAGCTGGGGCTCAGTCATCTCCGTTTCTAAATAACACAAGACCTGAAGAAGAGAATTCACTTGATGAGGATTTTTGATGTTCACCTTGATTACCGACAGCCACACTTCAACACACAGCCCCTGTCAGAACAGGCCTTCCTCCATTTTCATCACCTGCGGCAAACAGATCTTGATACAGACGCTCAGCAAGTTTCCCTAAATGCATATTAAGGGGGCAAGAGCTGCCACAGGCCAGCTGGTCTTGCGACAGAGCGATGGAGGTAGCAACCAGTGGTGCTTCACTCTGGAGCTGCATGTGTGGGCTTGCTGCATTATACTTCAGTACTTTTCCATTATGTGCTGACAGCCTACTTCTCCATTTCTCTTAATGGTAATTGCTGGCTCCGGTTTCAAATGCACTGCGATTATAAGGACACTGCTGCTCCAGCACTGCACGCCCAGATAGAGTTTCTCTTTCATTTCCATCCTGCCTACACTGCTGTATAGCCACTGTATATAATGAAATAGTTAATACTCAATTAGAAGAGAGGGTCTGAATGAAACAGAGGTCACAGGGATTCTCATCACCAGGATAGATTTTGCCAGAAAAGCTGTGAAAGCCAAAATTGGTGGATTAATTTTTTAGTCCAACATCTCAGCATGTTTTTCTTAGCTGTTGCTCACAGGATTAAATGTCTGTCTCTCCTCCTACAATATCAGCGCATCTTTCCAGGCCTTCGAGTTTTATAAAGTGATAGATTGCAGCGAATATTTCAGGCCACCCATCCAACCATCAACGCACAGACACACACGCCTGCATACATACAAAATGCACACAGACTCACGCGCTCACACACACACACACACACACACACACACACATGCAGACTCACACACTGATAGAGAGATATTAGCTCATTTCTGCAAGCAGGCAATTAACAAAGCAGCAACTCCCTGGCGAGCAGGGAAATGGTGTGTCAGGGAAGTGAATGTTTCTGACATAAAGTCAAAGAGGCGGATGTGGGCGGGGCTGCAGTAATGGACTCACTGGCGTATCAGGGGCTCTTACTTATCACTGGTGCAGTGCGAGCGCAAGAGAATTCCATGCATTTGACCTGCCTTGACCCACCAGCTGCAACCCAAACCAGCTCTCGCTGCAGGAAGGGCTGAGCCGTGAATGTGGGATGATGGGCTATTTTTAGAGCCGAACCTGCCCTACCCTCCCCTGAGTCTCCAGAGCTCTGCCTCTCAGTGTGTATCAGGTCCCTACTGATCAATACCCATTCATCAAGCTACAAGAAAACCAGAATTTCCATTTTTTTCTGCTTTCAAACAAGCCAGTCCTGTTACCTCGTGGCTTTCAAAAAGAAAAAAAAAATGGCATAGTCTGTATGATCATCATCGTTTCGAGTTCACTCAGTGTGATGTACATTTAAAGAACTCATCTTTCAAAATTTCAGAATGTAGTCCTATGTAAATCCAAAATGACTTTTAATATGATCACCAATAGGCTGTATTCAAAAATAATTATTTTTCAATGCATCAATTTGGTAATGTAGGAAAGGCTATCACATTTCTGCAAAGGAAATAGAAAAGGCACCCCATGTCATCAGAGTTAGTGCGTCAAATGTATTGTATATTATGTTGAAATAGCATGCACACTAGTGATTTTGATAGATCCTGCAAACAGAGGTTATTCTGTACATCCAAGCATCAGATACACGTGTATGTGCACATACAAGCACATAAAGGCATGCGCGCACACACACACACACACACACACACACACACATATGCACTGACAAACTTGATTTTTTCTGAGCTGCAATGCCTTGAGTTGCAACTGCTTTGCTGTCAGGCCTTTTAGCGACACCAAACAAAGACGCCAGAGTTAAATCCTCTTGCCGCAATGTCTGTCTGCGCTGTCAAGCCAGCTAACCCGAGAGCTAGGGAGAAGAGGCAGCATTTTATAAATTAGATCGAAAACGGGAGCCAGCTTGGTATCCTAGCAACCCTGCAGAACTCCGTCTGCCCAGAGGTCTGAGGAGGTCGTGTCTCGAGTTTTTCCGTGCGTTATCACCCAGACTGCATTGCTCTCCCCATCACCACTCCTACTCCACTATAACTGCCATCCTTATTTAGTACTGAGCATCCTTATAGCTTGCCTGTCTGCAATTACAGAGGTCTCTATGTTAATGGCATTGTAGTTCGTGGCATCCCATTGCATTGCCTGTTCATTGCATTATCTAATTGTAGTCATAGCTTTTACAGGGCCATTTAGAAGAAGTATTAGATGATGTTTCCCAAGATGCTTTAGACACTAGTTCAGTTTCATGTACTGTATTCTACCGCAGTGCTTGTACAATATCAATCCTGGAGAGCAAGTATTTGTTATATCTCAGTGTGTTCAGACAATGAATTAGACTAGATCTCCTAACCAGGTGTAACAGATGTGAATCAGTTGCTAGCTGAAAACATGAGAGATTTTGAGCAGTCTATCACAGCTGTATTCCCCAGACTGACAGGAAGGGGCATGCTGTGGTGCTGGCATTAGCATATCCAAGGTGGCATTTATGATTTAATCAGCACTAGTAGCTTGAGCTAAGCTGTATTAGTCCTGTTTGTTTCCCTCAAGCTTGTTCAGTGAATTAACTAATGTGGCGCATAAGATAGGCCTATCAGTCACCTGCATTCGCACTCATTGTGTTCTCCAGAATGCAGCAGCCACAATGCGTCGCAAAATAAAAGCACGATGGTGTAAGCAGAGAGATCACTCTGCCATTAAAGATGCGGTTCCATATTGCTTCCGCTAAGTTCCTCCTTAAACAGAGCTCAATGCATCACTATAAAGCTGAGGAGAAACTAGACGGCTCCACAATGAAGGCCACTTGAAAATTACACAAACATCACTTACATTGCCAACACAAATCTTCCATGACATACATTGCATGCAGCACACAACAGACATGTCCATTGGCTTTTTTTCTATTGGATTTTAAGGCGAACAATTTTGACTGCAAAATGGGGTGCAATGATAGTATATGTTCTCCACAGTGATTATCAGAACAATGCATCCATTTCGTGCACATGATCTCCCTCTAGTGGAAAAAATGTTTAACTTCACATAACACTGAACTGCTGACCAGGCAAAAAGGTCACAGTATCAACATTGCCAACACCAGTGTCCTCTATATTCGTGAGCTTGTATACAAATTTATAGTCACATTTTTCTGATTTATAGTCTGTAAATGAGTGGTGCTTTTCGTGCTACCATTCAGGCACCATATAGTCCAATGAAAGATCGCTGCCCTCTCATGCTGGACATTTTGAAGTATTTACTTTAGCCTCGATCAACAGATGAAATTCAGTGGATTCAGAGACTGGAGGCATGGTCCCCCTCTATCACAGGGAGGTAGCCTTCTCTAATAAGTTGTTATTCTGTAGTTAATTCAGCTGAGCCAACAATGAGGGCACTTCCCAGTCCACTTTTCAAAAGTAACAATAGAGGCAAGCAACCATATAACCCCCGAGACCGAACTACGCTTAACAGCCACTCTGAATGAAAAGAAACAGGCCGCTGAAACAGTCCCCCATGTCCTTCCGCCTGCAGGAACTACAGAGAAACACAGCCGTTGATTGTGAGATTGATCGAGACACTTGACGTGTAGTCTTGCTGGCATTAAAGGCGAACAGCTTTGATATGCAATCAGGTTTTGGCCGGCCAGTGCCTTTGTCAGAAGATGGCAAGAAGCTGTTCTTGTCACCGGTCCATTAGTCTTCTTTTCTTTCCACTGCGATTAATCAGTTCTGCCCAATTAACTCTACATTACAATAGATTATTTATTTGCCCTTATCCAGGGTGACTTACGACACTCGTCGTCTTCACCTCAATAGAGCCTGCAACCCATTCATTATTAAATGAGCTGGGGACTGTGTAAATTTCAGATTATTGGATTTTTCATATAACAATTGAGGGTGATTAGGTAAATCTGAGGTGAATTGCTTTGCTCAAGGATATGCAATCTCTCACTCACAATTCAAAGCCCAACATTAAAATCTAGAATCCAGTGATTTGTAGTACTTTCACAAAAATAAATATAGAAACTAAAGTCATTAGGCAATGCATGATCAGGTAATTAAGCATTTTTCCAATACATAAATTGGGACAGTCAAAATTTCCAAAGCTTAGATGCAAGCATACAAACAATATTTAGTCTTGTATTAGCAAATGACTAAAGCATGGTTTCTCACTCCTGTGTTGAAGAGTTTTAGGACATACAGACCACTTAATAATTACCTCAATTAGCTTATTAGCTGAAGGCTATTTCACTCATTGTTTAGACAGTCATCTTAATATTACTTTTTATATTCAGATCTGTGGCAAAGTTTCACTCAAGGGCTTCTAAAAACCTGTCACACAGCTGTGCAGTTTATTACATGATGATGAGCAGAAGAAGTTATGAAATCCAGTGGTGTTACATCCTCTCTGACTTCTGGATTATAGAGATGCTTAAATAAATAAAATATTCACAGCATACTGAAATGGCAAAAATGGATGCATTTGCTCGGAAATATCACTGAACAACATACTGTGCAAATTATCGAGCACTAATACCAAGAGTATGAAGAATTTTGCTGCTGTCCACCTGCAGAAAAAACCTAAGACTTGATGTAGATGCATGGTGCAGTGAATAACACCGTCTACCATTCACATTAGATTTAAAGGACAACTCAGGGACAAAGAGGAGGATCTGAACTGCTTGATCAGCCTCCTCAGATATTGTGAGGAAAGGTATCATGATTCTATGGTGGAATATACAATATATACAGTACTGTGCAAAAGTCTTAGGCACCCTGCACTTTTTTAAATTTAAATCTGTCTTATAGTTCACAGAGAAGTGAAAATCTAAGGGCTTATAACGCCATGGATTAACTCCTCCACCAGACAAACTGCAGTCTCATGGGAGGTAAAACCAAAGTAAGGGATGCAGAACCCAGGTGCCAGGCTGATTAAAACAGGAGATTTTAAAAAAACAAAACGGGGAGCAGCCACAAAATTTCAGACTTAAAACACCATAGACTACTAGTAAGACCAAAATGCAGTGCCGTTGAGGACTGGCAACTGCAAGCCTTAAATACCCTCACAAATCTCCTCCACCCCAACGAGCAGCAGGTGCACCTCATTGAGGTGGAGAGAGAATGTCACAGGGGAGGGGCTGTAAGGCCAAAACCCTATCATACACTGCCCGGCCAAAAAAAAAGTTTGGAAACTAATGAACAAATTCTATAATTGGATCATTATTGCGGTTAGTAATATGTTTCAGCTGGAAATAATCATTTTAATCCTGACTGATGAAGTGCGTTTCTACTCATTTCTTAAAAAATCATGTCGGAAGACACATCCCTTGATGGTGGAAAAGATTTTACAGTATTTCAGAACTGGCAAGTTATTGGCTTGTATTTAGCAAAGAAAACCATGAATGACAAAAACAAGTATGAGGAATCATTTTCACAAACAAATTTGCTACCACAAAGTCCTGACCTTAAACACATGAAAAGTTACTGGGATGTGCTCAAGAAAGACCACCGAGTGGTTCAACCATTATGTCAAGAGGATAAGGTCTCGGCCAAAAATTATGGCATTTCTGATAGAAGATAAATGTTCTGGCATTGCATATAGTTGTCAAAACAATGACGAGACGAATATGCACTGTAATCAAAGCTACAGGGGTTAAATATTTGAGTGAGCGACTTTTTTTTTGGCCGGGCAGTGTATAAGTCTTGAATTAAACCATACTTCTGCACACACACGCTTCACCCATCCTCTTTGACAATCTCCTGTTAAAAACCATAAGTCTCATAGCTCTCACGGTCTATATACCACTTTTAATGGTTTAACTTCACTATTCCGGTTGTCTTGCATCATGGGAAATTTACTTGGATCCAATTGTATATATTTGCTTTATGTGATAGGAATGGCCGAGAAACTGTTTTTGCAAATATAAAACGATACATGGACTTAAGCTATGTACAATTTATTTCATTTTGTTGTTTTCATCTTAAAGCTTGAGAAGGCAGGCTTGCTGGGAAATTCGTTTGACCGATGGCCTAGCTTGTCCCCTGTTGCGGTAAAACGCGTTTCAACGACTACGGATGAAAATGTCTGAAAGCAATGGAAAGGCTGAAAAGCTTAGAGAATGAAGTAAACCAACATTTGAGGCTCAGCCACTCAAATGCAAAGAAATTGACTGGCTGTTTGGCCATGATGATCCTCATAGCAAGCAGTTTTCATTTGGAGGGGGAAATGGAAGTGGTAAAGTTGACTTCAAATTAATATGCTATCGCAAGTATGCGTATGGTTAAAATTTACTTGAGCTTACAAAAGGACCCCACTGATGCACCAGTTGTTCTTAGCCTACTATTTGATGAATCTTGACTCGTTGTTTTATGGTGACAAGCAAAATTTGTCCTAGAATACTGGAAGACGTTCCATTCCAAAAATTTCCATTCCAAAACCCCGTCCTGACATTCAGAATGACCCGTCATTAAACTTGTAACCAGTGAGTACTGCAGCTCTGAAGCTATTGAGCTATTCTATGCCCCTTAGAGTCTGGAACTAAGATATGCAACATTATATTAAAAAGGTTATGTATGAGTCAATCCAAATAGTTCAATGGTCTTATGGAAAGAATTCTAAATGGCACTAAAGTCACATTTCTTTTTCACGTTCATTCATGTAAATATAATAATAATAATATTTCCGCAAAAAAAAAGTTTATATGTTGACAATGTTATGTTTTAATATAGGACAGCATCATTGTATTAAATTTATATCAGGACATCTTTAGGATAAATAGGATCTTTTATATCAAGATACCCAGTTTGCTTTGGACATCACCCACCTACTGTGATGGGTGTTGGTGGTAGGACGCCAAGAGCAGTGGCAAGAAATAAAAGAAAGAACCAGCAGAGTGCTGAGTGACTAAAACAGATAGAAATCACAAGACTCGCGCGAAAACAGGCGAGCTCGAAAAAAAGAACAAAAGAAAAGGGAAATAAACCAAAGATTCCCTTACTCACTAACACTAATCCTGTTATGCAGCTAAGATCCTGACTATACTCTCTCTCTTGGCGAGCAAAACGATATTGTCCCGGGCTCTCAAAGCTCCAAAACCATGACAGGACCCCCCCCTCTAAGGGACAGCACCAGAAGTCCCCAAAGACCCCCACGCATGAAACTCCGAAATTAGTGAGGGGTCCAAAATATCACGCGAAGGGACCCAGCACCGCTCCTCGGGACTATATCCCTCCCAGTCTACAAGCAACTGGACCACACGACCTACTTACCTCTCGTCCAGAATGCAGCGCACGGTATAAACCGGGCCCCCCTTCACCGTTCGTGGCGGCGGCAGAGGTGTGTCGGCAGGTGCCAGGACACTGGTGCTAACTGGCTTAATCTGAGAGACGTGGAATGACAGATGTATGCGTAAAGATCTCGGGAACTTCAGCTGGACCATGACTGGATTGATCTTCCACACTATTTTGAATGGGCCGATATAGTGGGGCGCTAGTTTTCGGGATTCTACCTTTAAAGGGAGGTCCCGGGTAGACAGCCAAACTCTCTGCCCAACCCGATAAGACAGGGCCAAACGACGCCTTCTATCAGCAAAGGATTTTGTTTACGCCCCGAACGCAACAGCAAAGAACTGACCTTAGTCCAAACCGAACGACAGCGCCGAATGAACTGGTTGACTGAGGGAATTTCAGAATCGTTCTCAGTCTCTGGAGAAAATGTGGGTTGGTAACCCACCTGTTCCTCAAACTGGCAAAGCCCCAAGGAGGAATTACACAAAGAGTTATGGGCATATTCGGCCCAAGCTAAAAATCGACTCCACGATGAGGGATTATCCGCCCATCCAAACATCGAAGAGTGTTTTCAAGAGACTGATTCGTCCATTCCGTTTGCCCGTTGGTCTCCGGGTGAAACCCTGAGGAGAGACTCACTGTGGCCCCCAACTGCTTACAAAAAGCCTGCCAGAATCTGGCCGTGAATTGAGGACCTCGGTCAGAGACGACATCCTGCGGAAGCCCATGTAAACGTAACACGTTGTTAACTACAAGATACGCTGTCTTCCGCACCGAAGGCAGCTTAGGTAGCGCTACAAAATGAGCTACTTTGGAAAACCGGTCAACCACTACCAAAATGACAGTGTTGCCGTCAGATACAGGCAGCCCCGTAATAAAATTGAGCGCGATATGAGACCAAGGGCGCCTGGGAACGGGCAAAGGTCGCAGCAGGCCAGAGGGAGGGAGGTGGGAAGTTTTATTTCTGAAACATACGCTACAGGCCGCAACAAGCTCCCGAATGTCCTTCATCATATCCGGCCACCAAAACCGTTGGGCAAGGAACTGCTTGGTCCGATGGGCCCCCGGGCGCCCAGCCAAGCGGAAAGAGTGTCCCCACTGAAGGACCCTCGACCTAACCCCAAGCGGAACAATTAAACAGCCAGGAGGCTCCCACCCAGGACTGGGGTCGGATTTCACTGCCTCCTGAACCACTGCCTCAACCTCCCATTGAATAGGTGCCACGATCTGGGCAGAGGGAATAACCGGCTCTGGGTTAGGATCGCTATCTGTGCGATCATACATGCGTGACAGGGCGTCAGGCTTAATATTTTTAGAGCCCGGGCGGTATGTGAGTGTAAAATCAAAGCCGTTAAAAAACAATGACCATCGCGCCTGCCGGGAATTACGTCGTTTGGTCTGCTGAATATATTGGAGGTTTTTATGGTCGGGCCAAACCACAAAAGGGTGCTCAGCTCCCTCCAACCAGTGGCGCCACTCCTCGAGCGCCAGCTTGACCGCTAATAACTCCTGGTCAATAATACTATAATTGCGTTCGGCGGCGGACAAAGACTGGGGGAAGTATGCACATGGGTAAAGCTTATTATCCCAACGAGGGCGCTGGGACAGAATAGCACCCACGCCCACCTCCAAAGCATCTACCTCCACGACAAATGGGAGGGAGGGGTCGGGCAAAACCAAAATAGGCTCTGAGCTAAAACGTTTTTTTTAATTCCTGAAAAGGAGCATCGGCCTCGGGGACCAAAAAAACGCTGAGGAGGTATTCTTTTTAGTGAGCGCAATGATGGGGGCAGCAACCACGCTGAAACTACGAATAAACCTCCTGTAAAAATTTGCAAAGCCCAGAAAGCGTTGGACCTCTTTAACACTCTGCGGTGCAGGCCAATTCCTGACCGCAGCTACCTTGTCAGGGTCCATGCGCACCAACCCCTTAGAAACAAGAACGAGACAGTGGGCTTGGAAAACACATTTTTCGGCTTTAACAAAAAGTTTGGCATTCAGCAGGGCCTCTAGTACATGCCTAACGTGTTGTTTGTGCAACAGGACAGTGTCCCAAATTTTTTGGCAAAGGTAGTCACACAAAATATTGATTTGATTTAGTTTTCAACAGTCTACAGCTCTGTTTAGTTCATTTCTCAGTAATTAGAACCTTTTTATTTCATTATTTTTTGCAAGCATATTTGCCGAACGAAATTGCTTTAAATGTGCTTAAGACTTTTGCACAGTACTATATATATTTATATATAAACAGTTCATTTAACTTTAAGCGGCAGAGGAAGTTTTTTTGTCGGCAGTGGAGGAGAAGAATAAATTTTATCCTCATAAACAGCTGAGGCAGACATATGAATTAATTTTGCTCTAGCTGAGAGGACAACATCCGCCATATGGTTATTGCAATAAGCCTGGGTGTATAAGCAGCATTGCATTGCAGTTGGTGCAATGAAAGAAAATTTTGGATTATTTTCATGCACAGGGCTCTGATGACTGCTTTCAAAATTCAAAATGTATTCAAAACAAGCACGGCATAGTGCACAGATAGTGTGGCCTAAAATGCCCAGAAATCATGAATTCCTTTTTTTCTCAACATTAATTTGCTTATTTCATTAAATGCATCCACTTCCAGTTGTGTGAAACTTTAAAAAAAAAAAGGGATTTGTCAGGGATTAGCAGTTATTATTGTGCTTTTAATCAACAATAACCCACCATCCTCCATATGAATTTTATGGAACAGCAGAAATGTTCTAATATAATAAATTTACATGTCAAAAGCAAAGAAAGCAGTGATTTCCTTTCCGGAATTGCATATGTCCGCACCTATCAATCTATTGATCCATTCAATTCTGAAAAAAGGGGTTTAGTGTAATTTCCTCACGTCACAGCAGAAAGAATGCCGGAGAGGTAGCCAAAGGAAAAAAAATAGAAATACAACAGTCCTCTGGCGCAGACTGTAGACCCTCACAAAGAACACAGTGCAATACTCTCAATGCCGTTAGAATGCAACAGGATTGCTGCAGAACTCATGCTCTGTACAGAACTCCATGATGATTCAGTTGAACTGTGTGAAGGAACTGTTCCTCTGCATTTAACCCATGCTAGTAGCTTGGAACCAGGGAGCAAGCACAATGCAAGCATCTGGGATTCAGCTACTCTTCTGCAGTACCTTGGTCAAAGCCAATGACAAGCATATAGCTAACTTTACTTGTCACTCTAAACTGGATGCATCCAGCATGTACAGACAGGATGAAATATAGAATCATTCAGCACTCACTGCAGTCCCACCAATTTTCCAAGATTCTTAGTGAAGAATTCCTGAAGTTGCAATTGATGGCAAAAGATGGCCATGAAAACATTTGAAAGGTATACTGAGTAAGACATTCCTAAAAGAACAATGTACAGGCTCATACTAAATTAATTCCACCCAGTCATTATTTATGACTCACTAGAGGGGTGACCTTTGTTTTGTCTATTGGTGGAGACATCTTGCATCCTCAGATAAAGCATAGAGATCCTGGCCAATTTTTGCATGACGTTCATTTCACCCCTATGGGAAATTATGTATTTTAAAATACAAACAAACAAACAAAAACAGAATGACAGTTTATGCCAATATTTGAAGATGATACGGACGGAACAAGCATACATAAGAGAAGCCAGTGACATGTCCATTATTATTCAATCAACATGGACTTGTCTACCTCTAAGTGTAAATTACTGTCTATCAGCACCATTGCGATCTTTGGTGACAATGCATAGTTGAGCAGTTTTGACAAGCATTTTCATAATTTTTTTAATTTACAAATTACTTCAGAAGTATTCTCCTGCAATAAAACAAAAGAACTGCTTGTAGCATCCTCCAAGTCTTCGTTGGACCTGGGTAACCTCAGCGTTACCCAGTGGTTTGGTGGCTTCGGTAATCACATGATAAAAAAAAACATATCTAATTATTTGTGAAGCTTATGTCTGAAACCGTAAGTGCAGTCTGCCCTTACATGACAGCTGTTAAATTAACTTGCATGTTCCAACCCACACATCTGGCAATTTTTCAAACGGCAGGTTTGACATACAAAAAAAAAAAACTTGAATGGAAATATATGCGGCTTAATATACTTTGGAACTAAATTCTTTCGGTTACCAATTTATATTCCTTTTTCTGTGGGGTCACATGCACCTACTCCGACTTATTTTAAACATGTTCTAGACAGACTGTAAATGTAGAGACATCAAATATCAAAATAACTTTCAATAATTGTCAAGAAATTATATAGCTGATCAAGGATAATATTATTTTTGTCATTGTACAACACCGAAACTCAGCTCTAACCCTCTAAATTAAGACACTGAAAGCATTACCTTAACAGATATTTTTCAGTGGCTGAATTAATAAATCTTTAATTGCCGTGCGCGAGGTAATATGTGCGTTAACGTTAATTGACATCAGCTAGCTTGCTAGATAACGTTAAGGTCACTCGATACCAAACGCAGCAATAATTAACAAAGTGACTTATTTAAGTGCGTCCAAGCACAAAAATTGATCGAAATTCGCTTTAGACGCACTCATAAGTGTGGCCAAGATGCACATTGCTCCATTGCCCACACTTATTTTAAGTGTGTCCAAAGCTAATATTTTTTTCTTGCCCAAACTTATTTTAAGCGGTACTTTCTAAGCAGCACTGGGATGGTCATCAACTGGCACAAGTGGCTAAGAAAAAAATTCAGCATTGGCCACACGTATAAGTGCGAATAACATCGGCCATAATTAATGTATAATTTAGTAGGGCAACAAGCATCACGCTATAAACTATTTTTAAATGTCATCCTTCCCAGTTTACACCACTTCCTCATTTACAGTTTGTGCCCATCTCCTTCCAGGTCAAACTCAAAATGTCAGTTTTTCCACTGTACTTCGTCTGATCAATCTTTTAAGAATTACCCCGTTACTCAGCCAATTCCACTGAAGTAGATGCATTGATTCCAGTCGAAATTTCATCCGAAACCTGCCGAATTTACATTGGAATTATTGATGAATTGAATCCGCTTTCGGTATGTTTCTTTTTCTCATCGAGTCAGTCACAATCAGGGGCCCTATGGCATGTCACTGTCATGAAAATGATTTCTCTGCCCCAAAAACCCGAAAACATAGTCCTGCGGTATGTGAGAAAACCTTGTTTTGGCGTACCTCCAAAGTTTTTTTTGCAGTTCTGAAATCATTAGGGGGTGTCTTTCACCAATCCAGGTAATGCCATCCTGGCACCCTTGAGCAATTTGCATAATATGCAAATGAAGGCGGCCATTACCGAAATTTAATTTTTTGACCGTAACTCAGTTAATATACCACGTAACAGAATAAAATTGGTCTTTATACCCATATTTTCATGGTCTGCGCTTGAAATGAACCCCTTTCCAAAGTGAGATCATGTGTTTTGCGTATGCAAAATTATGCAAATTAGGGCCGCCATTGTGCAGAATTACATTTTTGCCCATATCTGCATGAACATAAATGATATGAGCATAATAAAAATGCCTATGTCGAGGTTTACTGGGTAAATGGTTCAAATTAAGCCATTCCTATGTAAATTCTGCATACTTTTGCTTATGCAAATTATGTAAATGAGGGCAGCTGTTGACAAATTTAAATCTTTTTGGCAATGGCTCTTTTAATATAAAAAAAAAGAGCAAAAAAGGCATCTATACCCATGTTTTTAAGGTCTGTGGTTCAGATAACATCATTTCCAAAGTGATCATAAGTTCATTAATTCAACTAAGGCTTCAAAACTTTAGTGGTATGTTCCTGAGAATAAGATGATCCCATCTTATCTATGTTTTTGCTAAGGGGAAAATAGTTCAGTGTCAAAAGTTACAAAATGGTTGAATCAAAATTTGGTGCAAACTATGCAGCTCATTTTACGAGTCTAAGGACTGAGAATATCATCATCATCATCATCATCATCACCAGAGACTTCATCAGCTTCCTCAGTTGGTTTGTTGAATGGATTCCTACAGACATTTGGTTCACCATGACATGCACAGAAGAATGTGCATGGCAGATGAGCAGCTTCACATCCACACTGTGCATTTCCACATGGTTCATCTGATGCACACCTGATCATTTCCAGAATGTATGGCGGCGCTAGTGCAACATCTGAGAGGGGTGTGACAGGTATAAGAGTCTTAGAAGCTTCATCCTTACTCCGGCCACACTGAATAACATCCATGCTTGGAGGATGTGAAGATAATGCTGATCTCCAAATCGCAGCCTGAAGGTGAGTCCTGCTGACATTTTGTGCAAATGCGTCCGTTGTTGGCGACTTTCTCAAGACGTATACATACGTCTTGAGTGGACAAACAATCCCGATTTGGAAAGTCGCCAGATTAAGCGAGAAAGTCGTCAAGTTGGCAACTCTAAGACTTTCGCGAAATCGACAGTGCATCGTTCATTTTCGGCAGGGTGACATGCTAAAATAAGTGAATTTACGAGAATGTGGATGTAACAGCTACGTCTTACAATTCATTGTTAAACATCTGCATTAACAATAACGTCATGTTTGGAAGTTTTACTTACCAACCGAAGGAGACACGCCTGATTCCGCCATCTGTGAAAGCAGCCTGGGCCGGTACGCGCAAGCGCAGTAAATGGCAAAGACGGATGCGAATGAAGATGTTGCAGTTTCATAGTCTTATGCAACGAGTCAACAGTTTATGTTGCAGTTTTTTCAGTTTCGGTAGCGGGGTATTATTTTTCTGTTGCTATTTTCGCGATTAATGTAGGCATTTCAAAGTTTTTGTGTGCTGAGGCTACGTTTTCTTTGGTAGGCCTGAAAGTCAACCCAAGTAAATACAGAATGCAGTTTTTAACTGATGAGTTCATTTAAGGGAAAAAAGCTATCCTAATCTACCTGGCCCTACATGAAAAAGTAATTGCCCCCTAAATCCTAATATCTGGTTGTGCAACCCTCGGTGACAACAACTGCAATCAAACGTTTACAATTACTGGCAATGAGTCTTTCACATCACCGGGGAATAATTTTATCCCACTCTTCTTTGCAGAACTATTTTAATTCAGCCACATTGGAGGAGTTTTAAGTATGAACTCATGCCACAGCATCTCAATAGGATTTAAGCCCGGACTTTGACAAGCTATTCCAAAATCTTCATTTTGTTTTTTTAAGCTATTCAGAGGTGGACTTGCTGGTGTGCTTCAGATCATTGTCCGGCTGCATAACACAAGTGCGCTTGAGCTCGAGATCACAATCTGAGGGATGGACATTCTCCTTCAGGATTTTCCAGTAGAGAGCAGAATTCATGGTTCCATCAATTACGACAAGTCGTCCAGGTCCTGAAGCAGCAAAGCAGCCCCAAACCATCACACCACCACCATGTTTGACTTTTGGTATGAGATTCTTTTTATGAAATGCTGTGTTAGTTTTATGCCTGATGTAATGGGACGCACACCTTCCAAAAAGTTCAACTTATGTCTCGTCATTCCACAGAATATTTTCCCAGAAGTCTTGGGGATCATCAAGATGTTTTTTGGTAAATGTAAGACGAGTATTTGTGTTCTTTTTGGTCAGCAGCAGGTTTGCCCTGGAACTCTCCCATGGATGTAATTTTTTGCCCAGTCTCTTTATTATTGTTGAATCATGAACACTGACTTTAACTGAGGCAAGTAAGGCCTGCAGTTCTTCAGATGTTGTTATGCGCTTTTTTTTGTGACCTCCTGGATGAGTAGTTGATGCGCTCTTGGAGTAATTTTGCTTGGCCGGCCACTCCTGGGAAGGTTCACCATTGTTTCAAGTTTTCTCCATTTGTGGATAATGACTTTCACTGTGATTCATCAGAGTCCAAAAGCCTTAGAAATGGCTTTGCAACCTTTTCCAGAGCGATAGATGTCAATTTCTTTGTTTCTCATCAGTTCTTGAATTTCTTAAGTTCGCCGCATGATATGTTGCTTTTTGAGATATTTTAGCCTACTTCACTTTGTCAGACAGGTTCTATTGAAGTGATGAGTGACCTTACGCGAGCCACTCGACCACAGAAATTATGAAGACATGCTGATATTTACGTCGTCATTTATGCGCGAAAGAAATGCCTCAATTTTGTGAAGCAATGTATAAAAACGTTATTAAAATGCATTTCATTGTCGTTTCACCAATTAGTCTGAGAAACATTCTAATCAAGAAAAGTAAACCGCGACTGGTTTAGGTCATTCAACACTGAAGGGTGAGGATTGAGCGTCCCTTTGCAGCAGCCGACGCACTGCCTGTGGTACCCAGTGCCCACTACTGTCAGTTAAGCTCGAGTCGCGTTTGTGAATATCACCTGGCGAGGAGTGGGACCGCTCACTCGGTTAGAGGTTGGTCGATCTCTCTCTCACACTCCAGTTACATTTCAATCGTACTCACTATATGGTGAGTGGAGGGTGAGTGCGAGTGTCATTTCTGATTACACACCATGCACGCTACATACACAATGCCGCACAGTAAGCAAAGAGGCTGTTCTTGAATTGATGTCACTACTGGAAATTCCCAAACATGGCCGAAGCTTTTTGTCTTGGTTGCTAAGTGCGTTGCCATGGCCATAACTCAGTAATTAGGTGATATTTTGGAAAAATTTCAACGTAGAATGTTTTTTGAGGGTACATTAATCAAACTGAACTGGGCTTCAGAGATTTTAAAAATCAATTCCCATAACCTCTTTAAAGTCACCCACTGTATAACTGTGTTGCTGTTTTTGTTAGTGATACAAATTTGGTAACCTCACCCACTGTCGTTGTTTTACATTAAAATTTGTTGGATGATCTTAAACATCAAAATATGACCAGCAAAAATAGAAATAATTGTCAAGGGGGAAAAAAAAACTTTCCCACAGCACTGTAGGTAACAGTTATGGATGACACACACACTCTCTCTCTCTCTCTCTCTCTCTCTCTCTCTCTCTCTCTCTCTCTCTCTCTCTCTCTCTCTCATTGGCCACCCTAGAAAATGAAACCTTCCCAGTAGAACTTCCCAGGTAAAATGAAGAGGGTATTAAAGATAAAAGACACACATTGCATAAGTTATAGAGTAAACTGACATCAATAAAAGGATTGACTGAGAATAAATAGCTGAGTAAAATATGGATGAAGAGCTGTCTGGTACAAAAGCATCAGGCCCTGAAAAATATGCCTCAAAATCGGTGCAGATGAGTCACACACAAGATCCGGTAGAGGCTTTAATTGCAGTGCTTCAGAGCTTCCCACAGTGACGAAGTTCGGAATTAAAAATGCGCCAAGCCAATTTAACACCTAAAAATGTCGACTCTCCCCGGATGGAATAAACACCCATCTTCTGTGCGACAGAGTAAAAGGGAGCCATCCGTGTATAAAAACTCTATCACATGGCTCAAACACTATCAACAGTGAATAAGCTGCTGTAAGAGCCCAATCTGTTCTGGGAATAGAATAGATTATTTTTTTTTGGTTTTGGCCTCTAAAGGTAATATATTCGCAACAAGTTTCAAATGGTTACATCTCCCAGAGCACCATTTTTCATGATATGAGTGCATTAAGGACAAAAGAGCACAGCAGATATGTGTAGAGTGCCATGTCCCTTAAAAAATACTGCAATCTTATTATCGGTATGCACTGGATATTTTGGTCGACAATCAATACAAACCTTTTTTATTTTTGGTAAAACTTAGATTGTCTGTATAGTAGTTTGTAGAAGCAACTTTAAACTGCAACTTGCAGAGAAAAAAATACACAAGAGCATAAAACTGCTCCACTTGAGAAGCCCACTTGAAAATGTTGAAAATGTGCAGAAGCACTCTCACATAGTAGCATCTCTGCCTCTGAGTCCATCAGCGAGGAGAGAGACAGTAGGCACAAGGATGGATGCCAGCTGGCAGACCTGGACATGCAGAGGGACAAATACAAAACTGTCAGAAGACACACTCTCTCCCACATGCTGTTTGTGTCTCTATCTCCCCCTCGCTTAAATTTATCCAGTGTTATCAAACCAGACTACATGGCAACTCTGGTAAGACATGTCTGACAAAATTCCCAACTTGTCGTCTTGTACAAAATATCATATCGTGATATTTAGAATCATAGTGACTGACTGGTGCATTCGGTGGTATTAGGCCAACGGTGTACTCTTGAAAGGACCTTCATAAGAATCATGTAGGACAAAAAGTAACAAATGTTCAGAATGGGCCATTTAGCCCAACAAGGAGGAAAAGTCATGATTCATTCTTTCTTTGTTGAACGCCATACAGATTAAATTTCAGGAATTTTCAGTGCAAAATACTTCCACACTATTGCACTTGCATGAAGATATTCCTATTTTCACTGCTTAAAGAAATGATTAAAATCGAGCAAGGTCATCTAAACTTATTAATGATAACTGACAAATTTTTGCCATAAAAATTATGATCATATTTTCTTCTATAACATGAAATATGGTTGACCCTAAACCTCCAAAGGTCTAAGTGACTCCAGTAGCAAAACATATAAACAACTCACTGATTAACCCTCTCATGAATGAATTATGATAAACTCAGCCAGGATTTTTTTACTGTTATGCAGCAGCGCCTAAAATTGCAGGCATATACAGAGAAAAAACACTTTTAAACAGCTATACTCAGTAGTGACCTCCATGCATGAAAGGGTTAAGGAAATAATGTGACTATATCATAACAATGGTGCTTGTCAAGGTTTGCTGTAAATAGATCTTAGATGGTAAACGAATAGTTCCTTCTCATAGTGTGCTGTACTGCGGTAAGAAGAGAAGCTGGTAGAGGGAGTGCGATGCCCTTGAAAATGTTCTGCAGATCTTGTCTTGCCTGGAAACATGGTAACGCTTAGGTCTGTGACAGTGACTGGCAGTCCATTCATGTCAGATCGCAAAAGACAGGCACACTCAACGTTTTTACTATTCAAAAAAGCCGTAATGCCCGCGTGAACATAATATAAGTTTTGGAAGTCTGGACACTTGACAAACATAATTTACAGATTACTGGCCAAGACTGCAGTGTTGGGAATCTCTTTCCTTTTGCTGGAAGTCATTTGTACGTCCAAAATTCATAGCGATTTTCTCATACTGTTGTGTATCGGCTCCATCAACATTCTTTTTGGTCATGAACTCTCCACACAGACTTTTGCCAAACATAGAAGGGAGCAGTGGCAGTTTGAGAACTGGGAATTTGGGGGGGGGGGGGGGGGGGGGGGCGCAGACACGTCCCTTTATGACAGTTAGTCCTGGGTAGTTCTGAATCATTTTTCTTTACTGACACGTTTCCCAATTATCTAAATTGGCAACTGAAGACACGGTTTCTCTCCATATGCGATGGAACAGCGATGAAATCATGGGCTAAATTCAGGTCAGTGGCGGAACCTGAACTGAGAATTGTGGCAAAACATTCGTTTAAAACGATTATTAGACCTGACCTGTTCTCTGTCATTTTCATGATTAACAAAAGGTTCACACTGAAAGCACTCCACACTTAACAGGTGCTGCTTGTTCTTCCCGATTACGTAAGAAGACAATCATTCATCTGGACAGGTATTTGCTGTATTTAAATCAACATTATTCAAATTTGCATACCTGTTGACTCTCATGCAAACAGCTTGAGCAGCATGCTGCCTATTTAACTGCCAAGTGCCACTTTTTTTTTTTTAATCAACCCACACAATACCGACAGTGAAAGGCAATATTTCATTGGAACGCGGACCTGATCAATTAACGCGAAGCACTGGCCCATTAAAAAGTAAATAATTTTTCTGTACTGAATTTTGTCCATGATTTCATCGCTGTTATGGAGAGAAACCGTGTTTTCAGTTGCCAATTACGATAATTGGGAAACGCATCAGTAAAGGAAAATGATTGAGAACTAGCCAGGACTAATTGTCATAAAGCGACGTGTTTGCGCCCCCCCTATTCCCGGTTCTAGAACTGCCACTGGAAGGGAGGAAAGTCTGTATGTGTTATAGAGCAGAATTTCTTAAGTCTTGGTATCCATTTGTTTACTCTCTAAAGCCCAACATTCCCCCGGTTGTAATGCCTGTGTTAGAGGATTTTCATGTGACGCATGAGCCTCCAACCCTTAAAGGCATAATTGCTTTCAAGCTTTTTTAGTTTAAGATCGCTTGATTAATAATCACACAGTTTATTTACTGAATAATCAAGAACAATATATAAGCCTGTAATTATTAAGTAAGTGTTAAGAAATGACAGATCACTCAAAGGCTGCATTTACAGCGTTCTTAAAAGTGATATTGTATGGATGGGGGGTAAAAAGCAAGAAATCATAAAAAATAATCAACCTAATGCGTTCCACGAATTCTATCTCCCATTCTAAGATTTTGTTTTCAGCAGTGCAACCTAATATATGATTGCTTTTCAGTGTTCAAAAGAATGGGCTGCATTTGCGGTGGTGAGCAGGTGCACACTGGTTGCCGCGAACTAACGTTAACTAGCTAGCTAGCTAGAAAACCTTTTTGCCCATTTAGCAAACTTAGCTAGTCTAGCTCAGGTCAAAAGTAAAAGCTGTTCAAGTTGTTGCTTTCAACAGCGGCTGGGAGCGTGCGTTGTGTTGACGTGGAGATGCAGTGTTCTTCTCATGCATTTGCTTTTGTGGTTTGCATGTTTTAGAGTTTGCATCATTTCTGTTTTTGCTGCACATTTCTCCTATTGGACATGTTATGGGCCATTGCAGCGCGTTTGCCCCAACATTTTTCTGACATTGTTCAACAATTTTTAGGTGCAGTTTTTTTTGCAGATTGGTGAGCCTCTGCCCATCTTTACTTCTGAGAGACTCTGCCTCTCTAAATTGCTCTTTTTATACCCAGTCATCCTGTTGCCAATTAACCTAATTAGTTGCAAAATGGTCCTCCAGCAGTTTTCTGTTAGTACCACTTACCTTTCCAGCCTTTTTTTATTTTTGCCCCTCTCCCAACTTGGATAATAAAATGTAGTTATATAAGATTGGCAAATCATTGCATTGTGCTTTTATTTACCATTCACACAGCATCCCAACTTTTTGGAATTGGGATTGATTAAGAAAAGAGGATGGCTGGGCAAATACTTTCATACAAGGTGCAGCAAGTAGGGCTTGTAATACTGAAGAAATGTTTCTTGTGAACTCACTGAAGGGTGAGCTGCACACAGTACAATGGTGCAAAACAACAGCCATATAGAGGCATTTATAAAATCAGAGCTTTGAGACCCAAGCATGCGGGGGCCTTTAGTGCAGAATTTTATTTATTTATTTTTTTTCAGCTCAATTTAAGCTATCAACATTACATGGACAGGGATGGTGGGAGAGATGGGGAGACGGGGAGCTAAATGCATTCCATTAAGTTTGCGAACAGTCAACTCAGACAGTAAGTGCTTGATTGGCAAGAAGTCCTCCAGACACATTCTGTGGCACTCAGGTCTGGGTTTAAGCCACTCCTCTGTTATGCTCTCCAAGTGATATTAGCCTGACAGTCAAAAGCAGAGAGCGCAGAGACTTCTGCGCAATTAATGTAACATTATTAGAGTGTCTGTCGACTCTAAATGAAGCTACACCATGTGGGAGTCATGGCAGTGAACTGGCATTTCATTAACATTATACTCTTCATTTCTTGATTCTGTACTTGCCACAGTCAAAAATCCCCTGATTAAGTTGTTGATATTTTGGTAAAATTGAAGATATCTTTGTATTTTTGGCAGACCTGTGACCCGTGCAACAGTGTAGCAGATAGTGGGATAACCCATGAAGATCAACCCGATGAAGTCGGAATCTGATTGTGGAAATAACAGCTCTTTCATGATGAAGAAGTCATCGTTTTAAGCAGAGCATTCTTGAGAGAATTAATGTTTACAGACTGATTGAACTCAACCTAGCTTTTATAGAACAGAACTTATTTAGGAGCTTGGGAAATTGATGAAATTACACAGACCTGTACTGAGCTCTGATGTGTTGCTGGCGAGGCAGAAAATGGAGGGCCTGCTTTTCCTCATATGTGAGGAGGGCCTGGTTTCCATATGATATGTGAAAGATGCAAGGACTATTGTAACATCTTCCTTGGCACTTTAGTGGAAATGGTTCTTCTCTGTGAATTTTAATGCATGTGTGCGCTATGGAATTGCCTTAAGTAGTATAAGAAAGCTCTATGGTGCATTTCACTTTCAAAAAAAAAAAAAAAAACCCCACAAGCAAAGGCGCAACAGCTTTGTTTGAAATCGCATACTGCTCGGACATGATATACAGTGCAAGTATATACTGGGTGCTACATGGTACTCCTCATGGTAGTATGCAGTGTATTAGCTGGTAGGCCTCATTTATTAAAATCACCTGTGTCTTTGTAGGCCTTGTAATACAAAATACAGGACAGTACAAAACAGCTCTAGCTACATATTCAAAACTTTGGCCAACGCAGAATACGATCCAAGTACTGTCACAATCAGTTACCGTGCAATACGTAGTAGGCTGTTGTGTTCTGTGGGTCTCTGTGTGTTTGGTCAGTTAATTTTAGGTTTTTATTATTTTTGTGGTGTCCGTTTTTAGTCAGCTGTCTTAGTGTTTCACATTTTGTATCTCTCCCGTGTTATTCCAGTCCACGTCTTGCCCATGTACGATCTTCGCTTTCTCCCCGGTCGCGTCATCAGTTCGTTGCAGTTTTTGTCTTAATTGATTGTGACATTATTTCAGGTGATTTAATGGATTCTGGGTTTCAGTCTTCCTTCCATTCTCGTTTGCTAATTTCCCCTTGCTTTTCTATATTACGAATCCATACTAACAGTTTGTTGTTTTCTAGTATTTACTAACCAAACTAACATTGTATATTAGACTAACATACTAAAGAGCACCCAGGATTGTACAGCTGCACTTACTAATTGACTAACGACCTCTCCGCATTCGTCCCGTTCTAGTCTCCGCCTCTTGCTTTCGTTTAACTTGCTTTGCTGTTTTTTTCCTGCTGATTCTCAGCATTTATCTTACGTGTCCTGCTTCTCATTCTATGCACTTAGGAGTCCTTTAATTCAGTTTATTTATCCCATCTTTGGGAGAGTCTTGTGATCCATGTCTGTGTGTTAATGTTTTCTGTTTCATGTAATTAGGTTTCCCTCGTGTTCCACCCCTTGTCAATTATATTATTTTCAGCACCTGTGTTTGTCCGTGCCCCTGCCCTATATATGTTCCCTGCCAGCAGCGCAGTTCAGATCTGACTTCGCTCCCACTCGCTCGCCTCCATTCCACTCCACATCACTCCCCATTCATCTCTCTCTCCTCATTCACTCTCCTCGTACCAGTTCTGTGTCTGCTGAGCCCAAGTGTCCCTGTGTCTCCCGAGCCCTCTGCATCCAACTGTCTCTATGCTTCCCGAGCCTTCTGTTTCTGAGTGTCCCTGCACCTCCCGAGTCGTCTGCCCTCAGCCTGCTCAGCCCTCCTGAATCGTCTGCCCTCAGCCTGGTGTGCTCGTCGCCTAGTACTGTGTCTGTCCTCAGCCTGATTTCTTCCGAGCCTTCTGATGTTCCCGAGTTGCCCCAGTCTGTTCCCAAGTTGCCCCAGTCTGTTCTCGAGTGCCCCCTAGTGTTCCCTAGATTTTTGAGTTCTTTGGTTCCTGAGTTTTTCCCCTTTCAGTGCTGTGGCACGGTGGTTCTTTTGGCCTGTGCGCCACATTATTTTTCCCTTTCAAGCTTTTTAGTTTTATTAAATATTTTTGGTTATCCCTGCATCTGGCGTCTCACTCCCCCTTGTTTCCGTGTTCCGAGTATTCTGTGTTTTCCCCGTGTTTCCATTACAGTAGGTGATCCCAAACACATACAATAACTCCTGAAATCTGCCTCCTCTTTGCCATGCCTCATGCATGATATATTCAGGCTCTTGCTGTCTTCGTTTTATATGTCCTGAGCAACTTGTCACCAAAACACAATTCTGGAATTAAATAACATGAATAACTTCGCCAAGCACATGCCAAGGGTTATGTTTTTGCTGTCTGCGTGTCATAAAAATTTCTTAAGTTCTTAATTTACATGAAACTTTGCAGGTCCAATGCCATGGAACAGCTCATTACATTTTCATGCCAATTTGCTAACAGACATAAATAAATGAAAATGAGGAATTAAATTCTTATTTAGCCAGTTTGTAGATTCAAGAATGAGCCAGTGGCAAAGAAGGCCAGGGCATCTATCACTTTGACTTCGGAGGGAATTTAGATCTCCTGCATTCCAGAAGTTCTGCGACATACAGAGAAAAATGACTTTGGCACTACTTGTCAGCGAAGTTAGAAATGAATGTCTCTGAGGGATATGATTTGACCATACAGTACAGGAGTAGACCCTATCAGATTTCTCAGAAAAATATCCATTTCCCTTTAGAACTTTTACTTTCTAAGTGATCCTACATAATAAGATACGTATTTTCACAAATCTGGTTTATTGGTATTAAATGAGATTTGTCAGTACTAAAAACAAAATTGGAACTTTTCTAATAAAATGATTTATGATCATGGTGCAAAAGTGAATACACCCCGATGAATGTCCTAGGAGTTAAACCTGATAAAAAAATTTTCTTATTTACGGGAATTCAGCTAAAGATGAATCTAATCAATCATCACATAGGTGGCCACCAGATAATTGACAATTAAGGGCGGTACTTCTGAAGGAAAATCCACTCCCATTCAGCACTGACAAAAACGACTCCATTTGGAAATTAAATGAAATACCATCGCTCTGCGCCCTTGGTCACCACGCACTCTTTCAACATGATAATGACCCAAAATATACACCTAAGGCCACTGTTTCATTTCTGAGGAAGGACAAAGTGACTTGGCAGCCAAACATTTCACCAGATCTCAACCCAATAGTACATTAATGGCAGTTCTGAAAACAAAGGTTAAGTGTCACCATCCAGCATCTCGGATCTGAGAGAGTTTGTTCTCCAAGAATGGAGAAAGACAGATGTAGCAGTATGTCACCAATTTGTTCATTCATTGTCTTGAAGAGCTAATGCTGCTCTTAAAATTCAAGGAAGCCACATCACAAAATATAGTTAGTAACAAAAGTTTAGCAACGCGTGATGTAAATGCACTATAAATGAGTTAACAACAGTGAAATGTGTATTTAATTGTCTTGAGCATTACAGGGAACAATTAGACATCCATGAATGCCTGACAATTGCGACTCAAATCGTTTGTTCATCTCACTGTCACTCAGAATGCACTGGGGTGGGTTGACCTGTTTCCCTCAAGACTGCTCCTATCCCTCAGTAGCGAGTGTGATGCCCACTGGCTTGTTGAACCATATGTTATTTGGTTATGTTGTGATGACTTCATGATGAGGCGATCTTAATTTGCTGTCATTTTATATGGTCTACCACTGCAAGGTTGGTCTTTGGCAGTCCCAGTCTGTGCCATATGCGTCTGAAGACATGAAATGGTGCTGCGGTGGACGTCAAAATGCCAGCCAATTTGCAAGCTCATTCCTACCCTTAATATGTCAATGGCTTCATGTGTGGCATTCTCAAGACGTTCCTATATGGTGCCACATAATTTTGATTTTGCACTGTTCAGTGTTTTTCGTTCAACAAAGAGCATCCCTGACGTGTCAACCAGGTTTTTAAGGGATTCAAATGACAGGATTCTTGTGGGCCACAAATCGTACGAAATCATGTGCTAAGCACACATAAATGAACAAGACCAGGATTCAGCGTAACTTGGTGTGTTGGTGTGATAAATTCTCTTTAGGAGTTTGCCATTTCATTACATTTTCTTTTTTTCAACAATTCTTCAAATCTGGCTTTTCAAAATTTTTGTTGCTGAGTATATTAGATGTCGTAGAATTTACTGGAAGGTGTAATAATTTTTACCACACCTCATTTGAGTCAAATTATTATTTTTCAGAATAATATTTGCTGACCATACTTTCATGTTAATAAATTAAATGTTGAATAAAACTCAATCCTGTCAAAATGCTGCAAATTGTTGTCACAGTCATGGAGAAGAGGAGAAAAGTCTTCATTGTCAAAGGGGGTGTGCTAATTTTTGCTCTGCACTGTATGTGTGTCTCTGTCTCCTGGCAATCGAATGCTTCATACACTGTCCAACGCCAAAAAATACAATCCCAATTTGGAAAAAGTTGGGGTGGTGTAGAAACTGCTCATAAAAGCAGTGATTTCTAAATATACTTTGGCTTGTATTCATTGCACAACTTAAAAGAGAAGTTATAACTTCTCTACATCATCTCAAATGGAATCTGGTAAGGGGTAAACAGTCATAAGTTTCACAAAAATCCTTAGCACTCCAAATCGGTCTACAACAGGTGTGTAGGTGAAGGAAATCAGTGTCAAAAAGAGAAAATAACACCCGCACACTGTCTGTACTTGCAAAAATATAGATATACTTTGATCTACAACGTTTCGATCACAGACCTTCATCAGGTAGATGATGACAATGTGCAATGCACGGCTGTTTTAAAAACAACAAAGGCAGGGCTCACAATTGCTGATCAGGTATCTGCCAATTACCAACATACATGACTAACTTATGGCCAATTAATTATACCTTGTGCTTCTAAGTGAGCTACCCCAATGAGTTAGATCTAAGTCAGCGCCAAACATCTAAGAAAAGACATCTATCATGGAAATATAGAAAACAAAATTATAAAAAGCTGTAGAAATTCTAATCCAAGGAGCAAACAGTATGTCTCGCTTCATCCACCAACGCCAAGTTGCACCACAGACTGTCCAGGAGTTGGCGGATGTTTTAGTCCAGGTCTGGGAAAAGATCCGTCAGGAGACCATCCGCCACCTCTTCAGGAGCATGCCCAGGTGTTGTAGGGAGGTCATACAAACACGTGGAGGCCACACACTACTGAGGTGTGTGTGTGTGTGTGTTACTAGATTGCTGACAGGGTACGCTCAAGTGAAGCATCTGTTCTAGGACCCTATACACCCGGGAGCAAAATTTGCTTAGACTCCCATTCATTTTCGCCTACTTTAAAATTACATTTTCAAAAACACTTGCGTGCAAGTCAGTGTTATTTTGGCTATCGCTGTGCAGAGCAACATTCTGTATCCCTAAGTGTGTGCTTTTCGGAGGATGGAAAGCGGTACACTTTCTAAAGCGAAGATCGAAATGTGACTCGATGTCTGCGTTAAAGTGCAAGCAGAAAAGTTGAGGCTTTTATTGACCGTCTGATAAGTGCTTGGCAGTATTCTGGTTTCTTCACTTTATTGTACCCTGATTGAGCACATTTTCCGTCAACCAAATTGTTTATATTGAGTCATATGGCTAATGCCAGCGTTATTAAAAAGAAGCGCTAGTTAACTCTGACTTCTTCTTTACTAAGCTTCATCTTTGCCCATGTCCCGTAAAAACACTGCTCTCAAAAATGATCACTGCACAGCAAAGATCGAGGGGATTTTTTTTTTTCTCTCTCTCTCCTGATTTCTAACAGCCACGCCTTTCTCCCCTCCTTGTCTTTTGGAACTCTGTAGCCCACAAAGTGACTTGTCCACTGTTTTAAATATTATGCAGGTAAGAAATATTGTCGTTGAAAGTCGATTGCAAGAATCTTGCTAGTTAGCCACCTTGTTAATTTAATTAAGTCAGTGCAGTCCCTGCGACATTAAGGGTACCAAGGTAGCTCGCTGGTGACCCGTTGTCAATCGCTAGCGTTTGGTTTTAGTCGGCGGTCTATTCAAGTCAATGGGAAGGCTAATTAGCTAGCTAGCAGCAAACACAATTTTTTTTCTATTAAATGACAAATTACCGCCCTTCAAATGAATATTGCTGCAAAAGACAGCCGCACATCTTGGCGTTTTAACGCTTATATGGACTTATTTGAAATTGGCCTCATAGGAAACCATTCGTATGAAGAAGTTGGGTGTATCAGTATCACGGCCGGGTGCTTCACTTTGTTGATGCTGTCATGTTTACATTATTCAATCTAGTGTTCTAAACATATATCTATGGTTCCGCCTCGCTGCCTTTGCTAGAGTGTCAGTGTTTTGTTTGCACTTTAGCTGGTAAGGTCTCTAGGGAGAGAGTTGTTGAGATATTAGCTGCAAAAGAGGAAAGTGCTAGATAGCAAGGGAATCTTTCTGTTTTCCATCTGTCTGGGCACCATCTGCTGCTAATTCTTTTTATCTCGGGTTCTGAGATTTTTTCCCTTTCAATTCATTCTGTCAAACTCGCTCTGCTTCCTTATTGTTTCAAGGACTGGATCTAGGTCCTTTGGAAGTGCAAGTTTCCCTCTCTGATTCCTGTCAGTTTTTGTCTCTTATGTTGGCATCCTTCATTTAGTTCCAGCCACAGCATTTGGCGTCTCAAAAATCCGGCCATTACACAAAATATTGCTTTGCACTACCTCATCTCACTTACTTTCCTACAGGTGTCATATAACTTAAATCAAACACACACACCCCCCCCCCCCCCCCCCCCCCCCAATGAAAGTATGCCCTTGATCTAAAACTCTCTGCCATCTTGCTTGTAGTGCTAATAGGAAATTACCAATTAATCTTTGGGGCTGCCAGAAATCGACATAGTGATCTGCCTGTGTGCATATTGTGCATTATCAGACCTAACGCATCAACAAAAATCGGGCCCAGTGTTTAACTTACTTTATTAGTTTCAATTGTAAATGAGATTCAACGCAAAATACCTTTACAATCAATATCATTTGCATGTGAGTTTCACTGTTGCAACAAGTAGAGCCAAATAACAAATATTTTAATACCTTTGCCTAATGATTTTGGAGAGTTTACCACTAACTTGTACTGTTATGTATTGTGTTTTTGTATGAAATTATACTGGCCTCACTATATTGGGAAGTATGTGCATACAAGCACATAGAGAACCATGTATACCAGGATAAAAATAACTGAAGACATTATTGAATGGGTAATATAACATCCCTGTGGGCAATTGAGGGAAACATTAAGTTAAAACTTTACATTCAAATTTGGCTAATCAGGATAAATCCACAGAAATTCTTGATCGACAGCAACATACTCCGAGATGGATTTAATCTCCAAGGGATTTTGCAGCAGGACTTCTGGACCAGCTCAGCGCTGCATCTCAGACAATCCCTCACAACCTGATAATACAACCACTGGATTAGTTCCAGTGGCTCTCTGCTGTTTCCATATCCTGGTCTGCAGATAAGACTGAGGAACATAATTTAATGCACATAATATCCTGCTTTTGAATTTAAATGAATGACATAAAAATATGAAGTGCAGAACTCAATTTTTGATTAAGCGGAATACTTACTTGCAGCTATGCAAGGCCATTGCTAGAAATTTAGTCAAAGCATATATGGGGCCTTATTTGTAAAAATATGCATGGATTTCATACCTAAATAATACATACACACAAATTAATAAAAATGACATTTTGTGGAGAATAACCTAATTTTTATACCTATGGGTAAAATAAACTGCATGGAATTTTCATTTATTTAATCAGGATGGACTTGGAATTTATTGATATTGTGCTTAATCTTAATAATTTCCCTTTTTTTCAATGTCACGTTTGTTTCTATAAATCAGAAATCTGGAAAGAAAGTGATGTACATATCTTTTTTGTGCCTCTGCATCGTTTCTAAATGAGGCCCATGGTGTTTATTAAACACTTGCTTGAGTGTTTTTGGTTTTGCCTTTCATTACAGGTCCCATAAATATGACAAATCGTCTGACTTCCCCCTCCACAAATAAAATAAAATTCTAGATCATTTCTGCCGCACAGATTTTGCAATTTCCAGTGACAATGACGATAAACAGCACAATCCACAGTGTAAACAAGACGGCATAAAGAACCATTTTAGTCCACATAAAGATAACTTGTCTCCTCAATCTGCAAACACGGGGCATTAATTTGAGTCCCCACCAGTATGATTTGATTTTCTTTACATCATTCCCGTAAAAGCCACATGTACTCCAAAACTCTGCAATTTCTGCTATATACTACACTAAGTTTCTATTCCAGACTGGTTGTCAGAAAAAAAACACAGTGAACTGAAGAGAGTTTGCCCATTATTGATGGATTTGTGAAGATAAATGCGTCGCCATCACTGCAGTAAAGGAACTAATATTATTTTTTCATAATGTTTTGAACACTGTTCAGCCTATTGAGTTGGGTCTCCACCCTCATGAAAGTCAAGCCTGCCAATCACAGTCTGTGCATTTTTTATTAGTGAATCAACCCAGAATTTCACAAAATGAAGCATACTAATTTACCATATTGTTCAAAAATCGCTTTTTGTGAACCAAGCATACAACCTCACATATGTCACGCAAATATATAATTGTAATGATAATGAAACCTTTTAAGGCCCATTTTAAATGGGGAACTGAAAATTAATTTGCTTCAATCATTTTGTAGCGACAATAACTGCTCTTATCCACTGTAAATTATGGGCCTTCTTCTTTAGCGCAGTGGTTTTCAGACTTTTTTCTCCAGGTGACCCATTTATTTTGATCATTATATTCTGGTCTCCATAAATTTTGATAGTAATGGTGTGTAGCCTAACACAGATGCAATTAAAATGCAAATTTGAACAGCTGCACGGACAGGAGCTGCCACAGTATTTGGAAGAGCCAAGGTTTGGAGCTTTCATACTATGCATTTTTCTCCTTGAGGCAAAATAATTTTCTCCCAAACAGTAGGGGGCAGTTTCTACAATAGGATGTCGTTTTATACAGATGCCTGTATTTCCTCTCCTCAGCCTCTAGCAGCCCCTCCAGCAGAGCCATTTTCCAAACATCTGCTTAAGTGGTTGGAAAATGTTAGATGGTTAAGCAAAAAGCCGCCACACAGGACTCCAGCAAAGTGGTGCGTTTGCCGACATTATCTCATTTTTGCAGTGCAGACCCTTGTGACCATCCCAACGCATCAAGAATTGACAGTACTTGTGTATGTGGGGAGGTTCAAAGTTGAACCTGGCGCCTCCCTATGTATGCTGGATTTTGCTGCAATGACAATTGCAATCATTGGATCTTACAAGGCTGTGAATTTGAATAATTAGATTGTTTTCATAGTTAGAACAGTTATTTTCTCACTTAAGTGTAATTTTAACAGAAATTCCCCTGCATACATGGCTCAGGCTCACAAACTGGGAAACAGGGTGGGTGGCAAATGGAAAAATTGGAAAAGCGACACTAGACCTTATTTTTAACTTGTTTGCTCATCTATGGGACCTAAATTATTATGTGTAAAAAAAAAAAACACAACATAAGATCCTTTTTGGCTTTTGTGTGACAGCCTGTCAAAGTTTGGTCTTTTCGGTTGTCAAAATTGTCAGTTTTAACCACAATATAGTACACTTGCCTTTCACCCCGTGCTCATTTAATGCATAAATATATCTGTATCGTCTTATAATGCTTTGATATGTAGAGGACTGTATAACTTGTGGAAAATGCGAAATAACCCCTGTGATGAGTGAATAAGCAATGAAGTCATGTCCCAAAATTTGTGTTACATTTTGCACACAATAGAAAATGGCAGTTTTCACAAAAACTGTTACCTTTGGTTTCTGATAAAGAAAAGAATACACCAGCCTAGGCCCAAATTTTAAGACATTAAGGTATATGTCTACTCTACAAATATGCAATATTGGGACCCCAACTTAAATATATTCTTAGTTATATAGACATTCCTACATGCTTCTAATGTATTTTCGCACCTTACGGTTAAAACATAAATAGCCTTATTTAATGAATTCTAGTCCACACCTTATATAGTACAACCCCAATTCTGAAATAGTTGGGACAAAGTGTATATTGTGAATAAAATCAAAATGCAATGACTTTCATATCACATCAGCTAATATTTTATTCACAATAGAACAGAGATAACATAGCAAATGTTGAAACTGAGAAATGTTATCATTTTATCTACAAAATGAGCTCGTTTCAAAGTTGATGGCTGCTGTAGATTAAAAAAAAATTGGGACAGGGGCCTGTTTACCATGGTGTAGCATCCCCTTTTATTTTTAACACAGAGTGGAGGCGTCTGGGCATTGAGGAGACAAGTTTCTTGAGTTTAGCCATTGGAATTTGATCCCACTCTTGTTTAATACAGGCTTCCAGCTGCTGGAGAGTTTTAGGTCTCCTTTGATGGACTTTTCTTTTAATTATGCGCTAAATGTTGTCAATCGGTGAAAGATCAGGACTGCAGACAGGCCAGTTCAGCACGCGGACTCTTCTACTACAAAGCCATTCTGTTGCAATAGCTGCAGTATGTGGTTTTGCACTGTCCTGCTGAAATACACAAGGCCTTCCGTGGTATAGATGACGCCTGGAGGGGAGCATATGTAGCTCTAAAACCTTTATATACCTCTCAGTGTTCATGGTGCTCGTTAAAACATACAAGTACACTAATGCATCCCCATACCATCAGAGATGCTGGCTTTTGAACTGAACGCTGATAACAGGAGGGGTGGTCTTTCTCCTCTTTAGCCCGGAGGACACGACGCCCATGATTTCCAACAAGAATGTCAAATTTGGACTCGTTTGACCACAGGACACTTTGCCAGTCTGCTACAGACCATTTTAAATGAGCCTTGGCTCGCAAAACACAGTGGTACTTCTGGATCATGCTCAACAATGGCTTCCTTTTTGCATGATAGTTTTTGGTGGCATCTGTGGATGGCACGGCGGACTGTGTTTACAGGCAATAGCTGCCGGTAAGTGATGCAGTGGCATCTGAGGGCCCGAAGATCACAGGCATCCAGGAAAGGTTTTCGGCCGAGATTTTTCCAGTTTCTCTGAATCTTTTGATGATGTTATGCACTGTCGATGATGATGCCTTCAAAGCCTTTGTAATTTGATCTTGAGGAACACTGTTTTTAAAGTATTCCACTATTTTTTTACGCAAGCCTTCATGGGTTGGAGAGCCTCTGGCCATCTTTACTTCTGAGAGACTCAGCCTCTCTAAGACATCCCTGTTAAAGCCAATCATGTTACATCCTTGATGCCAGTTAACTTAATTTCTTACTAAATGTTCTTTCAGCTGATTCTCTTGTATATTAATCCATTTTTTGCCTGTGTCACAACTTTTTTGAGACCTGTTGCCGCCAAAAAAATTTAAAAAAGCCAATTTTGTGGATAAAAATGTAAAATGTCTCAGGTAACATTTCAAATGTTGAAACTATGTTCTATTGTACATAATATATTGGCTCATGTGATCTGAAAGTCATTGCATTTTGATTTTATTCACAATTTACACTTCATCCCAACTATTTTGGAATTGGGGTTGTAGTTAGTCATATTTATTGAATTGAATAAGCATGGGAATTTGTAATGAAGGATGGAGTAGAGTCGTGTTGGAGGAGACCAGCGGAGGATGACTGGAAACCCCAGGCGATAAGACTCCCGTTTCCCGTTTCTTCTTGGAGTCATAAAGGCTCTTTGAAGTCCCCTGAGGTGCCTAAAGAGTGAAAGAGTGAGAGATGAGTAGAAGGGAATGGGAAGGAGGGACATTGAATGAGACGGACAAGGATTGTAGAATGAAGGTGGTATTAATGAGCTGGTTGGTTAGGATGTGGTTGAATGGAGTGACGTTTTTAGGCGTGGTCTGATTCACTATCCTGTGATAAGAACTCCATATGCTGGGCACACTCAGATATCCTCTACTGACATTTTATTATGAATTCTAGTCTTAAATCAATGTTACGCATTTATAAGAATGACACACAGCCCTTTCAGACCTGAGGGGTGAGGTTTGTGGTGGTATTTTTCCCCTCCCATGGCTTTACAGTACCAAAAAATTATATATATAAAACATGCACTGCGACCCGATGCACATTTTTATGTTTCCAACAAAAAACATAGCCAGGCTGGATTACAAATTCCTATACAAAGTAATTTCAACGGCATCTAAAATTTAAAACGCGTCTCATGATTAAAGCGTAAAAATGCCTGAAACTTCATCCATCCTGACTGTGAGTACAAATATAAGTAAATGATTAATTAACCCTCTGAGAAAAATGGAACAGGATGGTTGTAAAGACAGATTTGATGGTGGACATGGTCTTAAAATGTTTCTTTAGATGCGCCTGATTGATGTCTAATTCCTGGGTATTCCAGTGTAGTATTTACAAGCCTCTCCCCCCCAACCCCCTCCCCCTGAGCGTAACATGTACTAAGCCAACTCGCGCAGCCACTGCCGATCGGCCAGGCTCAAAAATACAAATTAGAACATTAAATGGAAGATTTTGTAAATGATTGCCTGACGCAGTAGGATGTACAAAATAAGTTAAACAATGAATGACTGTCAAGAACACTGCCAATGAAATCTTAAAAAAAGAAGTTCAGTCATAAATGGTAATTAAATTCAAACAATCATAACACCATATCATATTGTACTCATACTTGTCTACCATCATGTCCAATAGGACGCATGCAGTAATTAGATGTGGAATGTACAGGCTACTCACTGGTACAAAGTTGGACCAGGGTTTTAACCGTAAGGACATTTTAGCGTGGCAGGACGCCTGCATGCATCAAATTGAGAAAATACCACTATCTTCTTATAATCCATGTCCATACTTTTGATTTGAAGAATTAGTTTGGTTAAATACACAATTTGACAATGGTGGGGGAGCAATTTATGTTTTCTCCGCCAGAAAATGTTTCATCATGACACATCAGCTGATCGCTGATTTAGAACAGCACGATGAACATCTGTCAATTCAAATCAATCTAATCTGGCTAAAACTTCCTTAAAGACATAAATTGTCATGTCCTCTGACTTTTCTGCATGTTATTTGACCATATTTTCACCATATTTCTGACCTTGGATGCTGAGATTTTGGTGAAAAATGCAGAAATACTGTCCATTGATCATGAAGGGCAGGGTGGAAGTTGTTCTGAGGAAATCTGAGGGTAAAAGTTATTCCTGCATGGTCTAAAACTTGATGCAATGGTGATTTCCTAGCTTACGGTTAAGATCAGTTATGGTTAAAACGGACAAAACACCTCTCAGCCTGTAAGTACCCACATTTACTGTTAAGCATTGATCTGATTATTCATAGAAAATGTCATCCTAATGATTTATTAGCCACTTTGCTGTATCTCATGTAGATTTTGAGAAATGACACTTATCATGAAACTTCCTTAAACCTGCCTGTTACTCCTGCTTGACCGTTTTCAGTCTAAATGGGTACTGAAACAATCACAAGCCAAAGCTCCCTAAAAAATTTTCATAAAATATTTTGGCATCATAATGCAAGTATTTCAGGTATAACAGTTACTTTTTTATTTGTATATTGGTGTATGTGCGTCTTATGGTTAAAACATGATTTCAGAGAACTTTTTATTTTAGATCACCTAGAATACACATAACATACTATACTTTCAACATGCCTCAATTATACTCCCGACACGTGTATATGAAAGGAGAAATAAAAAAGGCATAATAAAAATGATAATATTTAAAAAAAAAAAAAACACATTCAATTGCACTTTTAAATTGGACACGGCAGAAATGTCCATTCTTGGCTATTTATCCATCTTCATGTGTCAAAATGACCAGGAAGTTTTCATCCGACATACAAAAGTGTAAAATACTGGGTTGGTCTCTGAGCTCGTTACATTTCTTTAAAACTGAGGAGGATTGAGCAAATATCTAGATTTGCTGGCAATTGGAAATTATCTTAGGGAGGTGGTTTCCACTTCCTGAGTCCGAGCCATACATCAGGTCTCCAACTGTATGGATCCGAGACCCTCGGTGGTCGTCTGACTGCGTGCATAAAATGGTTACTGTTATTTATTTGCATATACATTTTTTTACTACTTTTGTACAGTAGCTTGAGGCTTCCAGAATATACTGGCGCAGTTTGCAAAGTGAAGTAAACAAGTCTGAGATTTCCAGTGGACATCGCGTAGATATGAAAATTTCACCCACAAATAAAACAACAGATATCCAGTATTTCGGTGACATATCCTTCAGCAGAAACCATACAGTAATATTAAGGAGTAGCTGGCTTGCACTAAATGGTTGAGATGACGGTACAGACCTATGGTAGCCATTGCTTGCACAGCACCTAGAGGTTTCAGTTGGCTGTCGCCAAGGCAGAATAATGGCAAAAAGCTGTGATACCTTGTGAGCCTTGTGGCTGAGTCTTCTAAAAATATGCGGTTGTATGTAGGTGGCCCCGTTAGCATGGCCAGCCAGCAAACGGTCTGCAATTTTTTGTGAATCGCAGAGTTTAGTTTGCTAGTGACATTGGTTGCTATGCTCGCAAGCTGCTTGCTTAGCGGATAGCCATCAAGGCGTATTGTCACTGGAATTTATGGGGCCATTGCACTTTCTGGGGTCCAAAGCGATACACTCGCAAAGTGTGAATTCGCTCAGATGTCAAGAAAATCAAAAGACAGACATACGAGCATACAGACAGAGACTCCTTCCATTTTATAGTTAGATCATGAGAGTGCACCTTTACAGCATACAATGACAAAAATATTTCTACAGATGGCGCCAACGAGTTATCAAACATTTTTTCCAGCCTCACCTGCTCCCTCTCTCTTCAATTCTGATAACTCCTGATTGATAGCTTTTGTACTTTTGATCTTAATTCTGATGATAATTTGTTCGCTTTTGAAGAAAGATCCCCATGTGTGTGCAATAAATATCATTTACATCTTAGTAAAAACCAATAAAATAGGTACGTTTGCAAACTGGAAAATGCTCTGTGATAAACAGCAATGCTGGAGTACATTCATACACTTTTACTCTCACCATGTGTATTTCACTGCTTTTTTGATGCAGTGCCATGTTTAAGCCAATTCTATGGAACTAAAAGAATGGTTAAAATATGTTAACTGACAGTGTGGCTGGCCCAGGCCATGTTCCTTTGATAAATGAGTGTGTTTTCTGCTGAAGTTGAATATTTTTCCCACTGAAAACCATCACTGGAGAGGAAATCAGGTCATCTTCCTCTCTGTCTTTCCCAGCATTTCACTAGATGTTTCCTCCAAGAACTGCTTATTCCCTTTCCTTAAAAAGTTTATTCCACTGCCGAACATGTAGTGGATTACACTCATGCTACGTAGTTCGTGGAAGCATTGCTCATCTCTGAATAGAATTTCCATGGATTACATAATGCGTGGTATTGTTGGAGTTGTTGAGCATTACAATTGACTTTGATCCAGTGCAGAATCCAGCCTCTGAGACAACTGACTCTTTGATCCTGGGTTTGTCTTCCTGACTACACAAGTGCTAGAATCTGGCCTCGAGAGGGATGCTGAAGTAAAAGAGTTTCTCTTGAAAGTGCCAGGCTTTACTTAGACCTTTGCATCTCTATTTTTCTCACATTTCTAAAAGAGTCCTAAAATGTGTCTAGTATCAATAAATACACTGCCTTTCCAAAAAAAAAAAAAGTCGCCATTTGGATATAAATAAGTACGATGATTGGAACTCTTTTGCAGTGATTAATGTGTTTCAGCTGGCAATAATTAGTTTCACCTTATTTTATGAAGTGCATAGCTTCTCATTTCCTGAAAAAAATGATGCCAGAAACCATATCACTTGGTGGCGGAGAAGATGTTGCAGTGTTTCTAAAGTGACAAATTATTGGCCCACATCAAGTAAAGAAAACAATGAAGGAGGAATCGTTTTCACAAATAAATTGGCCACCACAAAGTCCTGACCTTAACTGCATTAATGAGCTGGATAAAATTACAGAGTGCTTCAACTATCCTGTCATCGATGCAAGATATTGGCCAAAAAATAATGCAACTCTAATTGAAAATACATGTTCTGACACTGCATAAATTCTCAAAACAATGACAGAACGAATTTGCACTGTAATAAAAGCTACAGGGGTTCCAACTAAATACTTGTTTATGTTTTTTATTTTTTGAACACACAGAGCATCATCCTGTACCATATGCTTTAAACATTATGTATATTTCTTCTACAAAGACCTACTTTTATTCTCTAAAAATAATCATTAGAAAAATAATTCCTCTGCCTTTCCTAGCAGATTGTAACTAAATTAATGTACACATATATTGGTGCCAAAAAGTATAATATGATAGTATGGACACCATCGCCATTTGTTGAATTCACAAAATCCTGACCCCCTCAGGCTCATTTAGTTTGGCTCTGCTCATATTCAAATGCTTATATTCAGCGGGTTTTTCAGAGAAGCTGGGTGTGGTAGTATGAACCATTCTCTACAGATTAAAAAGGGATGGTTACATATAGCCTTTTTAACCCACAAGCTTAATTTGAAATTATATACTCAGAATGCTGAGTCTTCCGGTGGAAAGATGAGCTGCTGACAAGGGAATATATAGGGGCTTTTCATTGCAAGCTTGCTAAGCCCACCTGACAGTGGGAGTCTCCAGTGAAAGTATCTGATAAAAGCTGTAAGAGATCCATAAGCCTACCCTGGACTTACCAAGGGTGGTGTGGGGTGTGTGCTTGAATCAATAAGCATGAAAATGGAAACAATATGTGAGCACAGTGTGGATTGATCCCTGCATACATGCTGTGTGAGTGCGTGCCTGCGCGCGTACACTGATGACCCAAGATACTACAGCCACTCACAGATGAGGCAAATAACGCAGATTATCTAAACACTACTGCATGTCAAGGTCTGCGGACAGATTACGGTAGGTAAACACTCGGTTCTTGTAGTCAACATGTTGGATGTGAGAAAGGAGGCCTGAGCATCACTGAAAACAATTAAATTGTTCTGGCCAGGGGAGCGGGTAAGAGCATCTCAGAGGCAGCGGGGTTTCTAGGGTGCTCCCAGTCAGCAATGGTGAGTATACACAGTGGTCTAAAGAGGGATAAACCACAGACCAGTGATTATGTGTTGGGCGCCCAAAGCTCATTGATGCATAAGGGCGAAGGAGGCTATCCCATATGGTCCGAACCAAGAGTGGGTCTCCTGTGGCACAAATTGCAGAGAATTTTAAAGCAGCAGTGCAAAACTTTTAACTCCCCCTCCGTCAGTGAAAATAATTACATAAACACTGTCGATATGTACACATGACGTAAGCCTGCAGGCGAGTTCGCCGCCAAGAGCGCCCTCATCAAATCTGCCAGGTGGAAAAAATATCTGATGATTGAGTCGTCAAATTGATGCAATTATCTCTGACCGAAATGTAGCCTGTTTTCTTTCACAGAAAAGTGCATTCTTTGCAAAATTGTGATTTTAGAAGTTTGTTATTAACCAATGGTTAGTTACTTACCGATTAATAACTGACAGGTTACTTGATGGAAACTAGCAGCTAGCAGTTGAAGTTATTTGTTATCCATTGCTCCCCAGTCGCTGTTCATTGACTTTACCATTTATTTGAATAAATTTAAGCAGGGCATTTGCATCAGATTTAATCATTCATTACAGAATGTTATGCATTTGTGTTGACAGTGACTCAGCTTGAGTGATGCTCTGGAGCACTGAACAAGTGTGATGCAGACAGTCCCAGCAGAGCCTGAGATTCATGATATTGAAACAAATTAACACAATTTGAAGAAATGCTGCTTACAGTGAACAGTGCAGCTTATAAAGAAGGAGGCTGAGGAGAGTTGGGGAGATGAGATGCAGGTCTGTGGTTGACCAGAGCAGGAGTGATGTACAGTCGGGAGCGCAGAGCAGGAGGGATGAAGGAAAGCTGCCTTAGTTGTAAAACCTGCCACCTGGGAGGGAGATTCGGAAATCAAGAATGATTAGACAGAAAGGGGCTTGCAACTGGGACTGACTTCCCTGCCTGCGCTCCATTATTTTTCTCCAAAAGGTGTGCCACAATTATTGGTATCTCAGGAAAATCCAAGGATTAAAATTTAAATGAAGCATACATGAAAAGTCAACTTGCAAAACCTGCTAAGTCAAGTTTTGAAAATAAATGAGTTATTTCCCTTCGCCTCTATTTCAAGCACCTGCATATGTCCCACTGAAAGTGCCACTTTCAAAACCTACTAAATCATGTCATAAAGTGTAAAGGTAGAAGCAAAACTCTGTCAAAACCTGCCAAGTCATGGAGGAGAACTCTGTCAAATTCTGCTAAGACATCAGTCAATGTGGAAACGTAATTCCGTATTCGTTCACTAAAAGGAACCAATCACAAGTTGAGCTTTTATAGCCTTTTCAGCTTTTGCTTTCACTAACGCTAACTGGTTTGGGAAGATCAGAAAAGTGTGATGATAGTGATACCAGAAAAGGGGCATTTGAATCCATGGACTCATGTCTGCGTTGTCATAGCAGCTATTCAACAACTGTGATGTCTGTAGCGTTGAGTTGCATGTAGAGTGGGTCCCGAGTCAAATACCTTCAGCTAATGAGCGACGGGGCTGGTTCAAACACTGTCAAAACCTGCTAAATTTACACTCCACTTTCAAAATCAAAGTCATTTCTAAAAAAAGAAAAAAAATGAATTGCCTCACAATTATGTCTGCAAAGCTAATAGTTTCAGTATAGTGAAATTTGGTATCTATGGAAGTTAATTTCTATGCCTATCAAAACATCTGATTTTTCTAAAAATTGGACCAACTTGACTTAGAAATCTTTGCAGGTGGACTCCTCATATACAGTCATACTTTTAATTTGTTCAGCGGTTTGATTACAGAATCTTAAGTAGTCAACTCTGTGTTTCTCTGGGATATAGATATAAGGTGACACTGGCCCAATTCCCTCAGGGTTCAACCCAATATCTCTCCTGAACTACTCTTATTCTGTCCTCGATCCTTTTGAGCTGTAAAGTGGTCAAGACATGCCATCTTTGAGGATATCCTACTTTGTAATTTCTTAAATACACTTGAAGGAGTAGAGGATGGAGGAAAGAAGAGGCCTCCAGAGGTGAGTGAAGCGACGATACACAAGTGCAGCCCGTGTGGAAGTGTCACCGCTAGATATGCATTAGCTCTCCAACCCCCATTTCAGAGCTCAAGCAAGCAGTGGCACTTCACAGATATAAGTGCAAACAGTCTTGCGAAATTTATATTGTGTATTTAGTTCATAGGGGTATGCAGATTATTGAAGGCGGACAAAGGCTATCCTTGTACATATTTTGTTGAATAAATGAATGTCATGTGAAGCTGAAACAGTCTTGTGGGCCTTTACAAATACATTTAACCACTTTAATGCAATGCAATTTATTTTGTAGGAACTGATAAGACCCTCTGACTCACTCGTCAGCAGTCAGTAAATGACAACCTGACAGCCACGTTGCCAGGGCATGCAATGGTTTTCATTTTAAAGTTTCAGTTGATCATGGTGATTTGGGTTGTGGAAATTGGTGAATAAAATTACAGAGTCAATTCATCTAATTTATATACCATTGAACAATGCATGTTTCATTGATCAATTCAAAGGCATCAGCTTACTGCTGCTGTTCTGGACTGCCAAAACATTATCAAAGGCATGAATGTTTAATGGGCTTGAATTTTAGCAAACATAGCTATTGGAAAAGCTTTGATCCCACACTTAAACATTTAAATGTGTGAAATACTTACACATTTTATAACAGTTTGATTGCCCTTAATTTACTGTCTGCAACAGTGGCTTGGGGTGCATGTGTGGCTCTAGAGGACAATGGATGCCAAACAGATAAATGTATAGAGATACACAGTATATCAGCCCAATAAATCCTGTTACATCCGTAATTCTTCGGTAGGAGAAATTTAAAATTAAAAGACAGGAGCAATATGAAAAAAATGTATAATTACATGCAATATCCCTTACCAAAGTGCATCCGAACAAAACCAAGCTTTGATAACACAATGGCAGATCCATTAAGCCACAGATTTGAAGTCTATACTTTTATTTTAATTAAAACATACATTTCAGGCAAGAAAATACATTACAGGACCAAGAATAATACATGGAATTAAATAAATATAAAGAGAGTTTTTATATGTTTACTGAAATGAATTCATCTAAGTCAGAGAGGTGATATGTGGAAGCTTTTGCATTTAGCTGAGTGACAGGCAATAAGGCTGTACACACAGCATAAGTGAAGGATACTGTTTAAAAGTGCTGCTTGAGAGGTGTGATTCATTTTCAACTGAGAATTTCCTTCTTCTCGCATCTCATCCTCACATCTTACGCGGGTGACACTAAAACGCCAGGAAGACTAGCAAGTGAGAGAAATAAGGATGGGTGAAGAAATGGGGTGAACCCTTGGTCATTCATTACTATTGGAAAGACCCAAGAATGCAGTGATAATGTGCAACGAAAAGTTGTTGAGCAGCGTAAATCAGGAGATGCATATAACAAATTCTGTAAACAGTTGAAATTCCACCATCAGGGTATGGGGCGCCGTTTGTAAAATAGGGCATGTTTTATACGGGACAGTTTTTGCACTTTTAGCATCAAAAACCGAGAAAAAAGATTTGCCATTTTAAACCGTCTCTCTTTCACACATTTAAGCACAGATATGTGTTAATTGGTGTAGAAAAGGTGATTTAGTTTTTTGTAGTATAACTTTTTGTAGAAGGAAAAGGAGAACATTAAATTCTTAATCTAAACATTGAATATAAATCAAGTTGCTAAATATAAATCTAAATTATATATATATATATTATGGCAAGCCAAACATATATATATATATATATATATAAATATTGTGTGTGTGTGTATATATATGTATAAATATATGTGTGTGAATATATATATATATAATTAAATAATTAAAAAATTAAATAATATATATATAATTATATAATTAAATATTGAATTATATATAATTAAATATTCACACATATATATAATTAAATATGATTTAGATTTAGCCTATTCACCAGCAGATGACACTGTCAGCTTTGTATTGCTCTTCTGTGGGTCGTACATGACTTAAGCGTGAAGACAGCTCGAGCGAGTAGTCAACGGCGCGCTAACGAGAAATGGCTACGGGTATAAGCCAAGATTGGCTGTTTCCTTAGGTGTACGGGCAGCGATATTTTTTTCCATATCGTTAATGCATCGCTACTCTGGAATTCTGTTCCCCCCACTTCACTTTCATCCCATAATCGCGTCAATTTGCGTCTTGATTAAGCCGCAAAATAAGGCTATGGTTTGCATACTGCCTTACTCGCTAGTGAGCTGGTTGGCTATCTAGCTAGCAAACTAAAGTGATGTCGAACTGTATAATGTTATAGCTAGCACGCCAATGTATTTAGCTTCACAGCCAACTGGCTAGCGAGCTTAAAAGTCTTCAGTTCGCTTACAATGGAATACATGCGAGCGAGCTATTTGTCTGTCTAGTTATCAAGATGAAGTGACATCGAAATCCATAATGTTATTGCTTGCATGCCAATGTATTTAACATCCCAACTTTCCTCATTTCAGGTGGGCATTCATAGTAACTGTCACTGGGAATCATTATCATCTCTTCAATGATGAAAATCTGTAGTGCTCAGCTTTATTCACATTGGATATCAGGAGCAATGTGAACTAAAAAAATTGCAGCCTGCGAAAAGGACACCATAAGCACTTGTCAAACACAAAAAGGCTGTAACCGGTTATTATCATTATATACAGTTCCGTATCACATTAGCTAGGTAGCCAACTAGCTCGCTAGCGAGTATGACAGTGCAGGCAAACAGTAGCCTTATTTTGTCAGCATAATTATTTCTGAGAATACTTCGGTCATTGAAAGTGAACTTTAGCTTTTTTAGCTCGCTAGCCAGTTGGCTATGTAGCCAAATACATTGGCGCGCTCGCTACAACATTAGACAGTTCAACATCACTTTACTTTGCTAGCAAGATAGCCAACCAGCTTGGTAGCGAGTAAGACAGTATGCAGACTGTAGCCTTATTTTGTCTCGATGCAATTATGGGACAAAAGTGAAGTGGGGGGACCAGAATTCTAGAGTAGCGATGCATTAACGGTACGGAAAAAGATATTGCTGCCGGTGTTCTGTCAAATTTTACTCTCTTGTCAAGAAATGCTACCGTGATGCAAAGCGATCGTAAAGCCTTTGTTTTCGCCTCGATATTGCAATATAGAATTTTTAATATAATTTTTTATTTCAGACATTTCAGTCCATATACACTATACATATAAAAAGACTAAAAACACATACAAATATACATATACAAATACCACAGCAAAAGATAAAAAATAAAATTATGATGATAATAATTATAATAATAATAATAAAGTGTACATTACACATGTAAAATGCTTTGCCAATGCTGCCAGTCTCGAGTTTAAGAAAACGCAAATAAAAATGGATTGCACAAGGGAATTGTTGCAGGTACAGACTCTCATTTTAAAAACATAGGAGAATTTTCTCCTCAATTCCCCAAAAGAGTTTACAGAATGAGAAACAAACATACTAGCACTGCAATGACTAGGTAGGGAAAGAATGCGACGAAAAGTATTATTGTAGGCTACAGTCAATTTACGCAAAGTGGCCTGTTTATAATTGCACCATAGCGGCGGCGGCGCACCGTAAATACTGCTGCAAAAGGAACGGAATAATTGGATTTTAACCTCGTCACTACAAAGTCTAAAATTTCTAATGAGTTTGTTACTTCTCATATAGAAAGAGCGCAACTGTCTTGTCATATCCAAATCATCTGTCCAAGATTCACTCATGTAGACTCCCAAATATTTATATCTATCAACAAGAAGTAGCTGCTCACCATACAGAGTAACACAAGGCACTTGAAGTAATTTCATCTTACTTGACAAAACAGACATACACACAGTCTTTTTACAATTACAAAACCCAAAACCAGTGAAGTTGGCACATTATGTAAATCGTACATAAAAACAGAATACAATGATTTGCAAACCCTTTTCAACTTATATTCAATTGAATACACTGCAAAGACAAGATGTTTAATGTTCAAACTGAGAAACTTTTTTTTTTGCAAATAATCATTAACTCAGAATTTAAAGGCAGCAACACATTTCAAATAAGTTGGCACAGGGGCCTTTTTACCACTGATACATTTTTAAATCCGAATTGGGAGTCAGAGGTCTCCAGAAATTTAGCACATCTACTGAGTAACAAAATCTCCAGCCCCTTGGAAACAGTGGAGGCCAGAGCTATAGGCCTGTAATTATTGTTATCTGTTAGATCACCAGATTTGTTTTTAAGCACAGGTACAAGTAGTGTATCTTTCAAGGAGCTAGGTAAAAAGCCATGAATCAGAAAGAGATTAAAACAAAAAGATAGCATGATTATCAACCGATAACCACCATATTTCAAATTTTCAGAGCGGATATTGTCAATTCCACAAGATTTACCACTTTTCAGGCTTCTAATTCCTTCAGATACCTCTTCAACAGTTATTAATTCACAGTCTAGAGTTACATTGTTCACAGTCTCTATTACACTACTTTTAAATCTGGTAGATTTAACTGATGTAAACAGGTTTTGGTAATATTCTCTCCACATGTTAGCAATCTCCACAGGACCAATTGCACCCCCAACAGTATCAGACAAAGGAAGAGATTTACAGGATTTTCTGTCCACTTCCTTCCAAAAAGAGACATAATCTTTATGTAAGAGATGCATAGCAAGATTATCAGCACTTATTTGCTCTTCATATTTTCAACATGCACGTGAAGCATGTTTAAACCTAGCCCGAGATACCGTCATGTTATCATATACTTCGCCATATCGAGGTTTTCCAGCAGCAGACCTCGCCTCATCATGATATTCCCACACAACCTCATTCTACCCAGTTACACTGAGATTATGTTTATTGGGTACATAATCTCAGTGTAACTGGGTTGAATATATAGTAATATAAATCAGGTTACAATAGTAATTTTGTTGTGTTGGCTTATTATAACAAAAATCAGATGTTATAATGAGTTGGATAAGTTTGTTTTAAGATATATGCCCATATACGCCATTATCATCTAATTTCTGCATTTTCAGGAAAACCCAGCGTGTACATGCAAATATATGTACGTTTACAGGTCGAAATGCGCACTGAAAATAAATCTATTTTGATGATTTTGGAAGATACTTAAAATATGAGTGAGGAAACAGCCCGAGATTTCAGGTTTGCGCAAGCGCAGAACCGCGAGGTAGCATATTTTGATAGGTAGCAAAATTTGTCAGAACACCAGTACCCCTAAGCCATCTGTAAGGCTGTTGCCAAATCTTGGTTTATACCCGTAGCCATTTCCCGTTAGCGCGCTATTGACTACTCGCTCAAGCTGTCTTCACAGATTTAAACATTTAATTATATATAATTTAGATTTATATTTAGCCATTGGATTTATATTTAATGTTTAGATTTAGTATTTAATGTCCTCTTTTTCCTTCTACAAAACGTTATACAACAAAAACAATATCACCTTTTCTCAGTGGCGTGCAGTCAGATGTCAGGATGTCTGTTATTAAGAACTGAAAGGTTATTGCAGGCCCGGTGTGTCTGCCGACGGACCGTCACTGCCTTTTCTACACCAGTTTACATATTTGTCCGTAAATGTGTGAAAAAGAGACGGTTTAAAATGGCAACAATCTTTTTTTCTAGGTTTTTGTCGCTAAATGTGCAAAAACTCTACGGTGTAAAACAACACACCCTATTTTACAAATGCCGCCCCATATCAGGGTAATAATTAAGTTGTTTAAAATGACATAGGATGTTAACAATCAGAGTGGAAGCAGACGTTTGTGTACATTGACCCCTTGCATCATCAGGAGGATGGTTCCACTGGCAAAAGAATCTCCAAAGAATCACAGCTAGAAAATTGGAGAAGATAGTCAAGTCTTTGGGTCAGAAAGTCTCCAAACTACTTATGGATGCTATACAAATTACCTCAAGAAGTTAGGGTGGGTTGCCAGAAAAAAATCTCTGCTGTCAATTTGCAACAAACTAAAGTGCTTACATTTTGTCAACCATTACTAAGACTTTCAATGTATGGGTTTGTACGATCAGATAAAACCAAATAGAACTTGCTCGAAACATACATTAAAGTTGGGTTTGGGATAGATAAAAGGACTGCAACACAGAAAGGTACTGCATATCCACTATAAAGCACAGTGTGGAGGTGGATCTTTGATCCATCTGGACATCTTGTCAGGATAAATGGTGCCATGGGCTGCATCAAATAGCAGCAGATATGATGCTAAACCTAACAGCCTCTGTCAGGAAGCTTAAAATGGGTCATGGTTAGACCTAACAGCAGGACAATGATCTCAAGCACACCTCAAAATCTACACAAGAGTGGTTAACCTCTTTATGCAGATGCCATATCCAGCCAATTCTTGTCCATACATGTATAACCCCTATTTATTACTTTAAAACTCAGAATTTTAGTGTCACAGACTGAATAATTAATTTAAATGTAGCAACACACTAATATTATTAGTGTTATGGCCCCAATTTGTTATTACATTTATAACACAACAGCAACAGCAAGGGATGACAGACACAGTTAAACAACCTCAAACACATTTAATTAAACAGACAAAGACAATAACAACTAACTAACTACTAAGACCAAGATTGATAAGTAAAAAAAAAAAGAAATATTTACAGTCCCTTTTGTTGGGGTGGCTTGGTGATGTCCTGGGTGAAAAAAAAAATCCACAACAGAAACTGCACAGGTCTTGAACAGAATGAAAGGTCTGGTCACATGTATCCTTCTTCTTGCAATTTCTCCTACTACTTTACTGTCTCAATTCTTTTCCTTATATACTCTTTTGCAGACCCCACCCACATTTAGACCTCTTTTTTTTAATTTCTGAGACTTGCCCCAGACATGTCCAGGACATGTCTAAACATGACTCCAGTCTGAGCTTAACAAAAAAAGGTAAATACTGCCATCTAGTGGCCTATATTCACATTACACCTCCATTCCAAAAGGGAAAAATTTTGACTCATAAAGGCAAAATTTTTCTTTTCAATACAAAATGGTTAAGTGAACAATTGTCTATATAAACATATCATACAATATTCAAACACATATATATGTATATATACACATTCAAACACGGGATAAGCAATCCGCAATTACATTGTCTGTACCCTTCACATGCTTAATTTCCAAGTCAAACTCCTGTAAAATCAAACTCCAATTCAACAATCTCCGATTCTTGTTTTTCATCTTACTCAAAAATATTAACGGATTGTGGTCAGTGTACACAATCATTGGCTTTTGTCCTGTACAAACATAAACCTCAAAGTGTTGTAAAGAAAGGACCAGAGCCAACAGTTCCTTCTCTATTGTGGAATAGTTCCTTTGGTGGCGATTGAACTTCCTGGAGAAGTATGCCACGGGATGCTCAATGTCATCAGAGTCACATCTCTGTAGGAGCACAGATCCACAAGCTTGGTCGCTAGCATCGACCGCGATGGAGAACGGTTTGTTGAAGTCAGGAGATTTGAGCACGGGGAAGTGACACAGCAGAGACTTCAGGCGATCGAAGGCTCTCTGGCATGCATCATCCCAGGTGAACTTTACGCCTTTCTTCAGTTGGTTAGTTAGACTGAGAGCAATCTCAGCAAAGTTCTTGCAGAACTTGCGGTAGTTCCCGATCATTCCAAGGAAGCGGCGCAAAGCTTTTTTGTTGTCAGGAACTGGAAAGTCCATGATGGCTTGGACTTTAGCATTTATGGGTGCCACCTTACCCTAGCCTATGACGTAGCCAAGATAGGTGACAGTAGCACAACCAAAGTCACTCTTGCTCAGGTTAACAGTCAGGTTAGCCTGGGTCAGGCGCTGGAACAACGTCTATACATCTTTTAGATGTTCTTCCCAGGAGTCACTCCATGTGATCAGGTCATCGATGTATGCACCCGTGTGTGGCAATCCGGCGATTGTAGACTGTATCATCCTTTGGAACGTGGCTGGGGCATTTTTCATGCCAAAGGGTAGGACTTCATACTGGTACAATCCAGATGGTGTGGCAAAAGCAGAGATGCTCTTGGCCCTCTCAGTTAAAGGCACACACCAATAACCCTTCAATAAATCACTCTTGGTCAGAAACTTTGCTTGCCCTACTTTATCAATACAATCATTAATCCTAGGTATTGGAAAAACATCAGTTCTAGTTACAGCATTGACTTTGCGATAATCTGCACAGAATCTAGTACTTCCATCAGGTTTTGGAACTAGCACACAGGGTGAACTCCAATCTGAGTTGGAGGGTCTGATAATATCATGTTTTAACATGTACTCAACCTCTTTCTCAGCAATCTTTCTCTTTTCAGGATTCATCCGGTATGGATGCTGTTTTATTGGTTTGGCATCACCAACATCTACATCATGAGAGGCTATAGTAACTCTCTTTGGAACATCAGGAAACAAATCCTCATATTTCTTGATCAACCTTTCAAACTGATCTCTCTGTGAGGGTTCTAAGTGCTGGAGTTTTACATCAAGATTTTGCAACACTTCAGTGTTTGACAATTTACATGAAAGAACTTCAGCTTTAATTCTTGGTTCATCATCTTGAAACTCCCTCTCATCTTCACACGTTTCGACCATTGGAGAATCTGAAGTGACAGCTGCAACCCTAGCATTTCTGTCATGATAAGGCTTTAGCATGTTAATATGACACAATTGTTTTGGTTTTCTCCTATCTGGAGTCTTCACAATGTAATTGAGATCATTGAGTTTTGTCAGAATTTCATAAGGACCATGAAATCTAGCCTGCAATGGATTGCACTGCAAGGGAAACAACACAAGGACCTTGTCTCCTGGTTTAAACTCACGGCTTCTAGCCTTATGATCATACTAAGTTTTCATTTTTCCCTGACTTGATTTCAAGTTCTCTTTGGCTAGGTCACAAGCTGCACACAATCTGTCCTTGAACTTGCTAACATAGTCTAACAGACTAATGTGCGGCTCTTCCTCTTGCCATTGTTCACTCAATAATAGCAAAGGTCCTCTCACTTCATGACCAAACACTAGCTCAAATGGACTGAATCCAGCAGACTCCTGCACTGCTTCTCTAGCTGCAAACCACAGCAAATGAACCCCTTCATCCCAGTCTTTCTCATGGTCATAACAATAAGTCCTCATCATTGTCTTGAGAGTGGAATGAAACCGCTCTAAGGCACCCTGACTTTCCGGATGATAGGCACTAGAAAGAATCTGCTTTGCACCTAGTTCATACACAACCTGCTGAAACAATCCTGAAGTGAAATTGCTACCCTGGTCTGACTGAATTTCCCTGGGAAGGCCAAACAACGTGAAGAACTTTATCAAAGTCTTCGAGATTGCAGTTGCCTTGATGTTACGTAGAGGTATGGCTTCGGGGAATCTGGTAGATGCACACATGATTGTCAACAAGTACTGATTTCCAGATCTAGTCTTGGGTAATGGACCAACGCAATCAACAATGACCCTAGAGAATGGCTCCCCAAATGCTGGGATAGGCTGCAATGGAGCTACAGGTGGGTCTAACTGGTGTTTTCCAACTACCTGACAAGTGTGACAGGTTTTGCAAAAGTTGGAAACGTCTTTCCGAAGCCCAGGCCAAAAGAAGTGTTTCATGATCTTATCAACAGTCTTGTTAACACCAAGATGACCTCCTTAAGGTAAACTATGAGCCATTGTTAAGATCTCATTCCTATAGACCTTCGGAACAACAATTTGCCTGACCACTGCCCAATCTGCATTGGCAGGGATATCAGGAGGGCGCCACTTCCGCATCAACACACCATCCTTGAGATAATACCCAACTGGAACTGCGTCTATTTCTTTTTCAGGAAGGGCTCTCCTCTTTAGTACACAAATTTCAGGATCATTAGTTTGCTCCTCAATCAACCGCTTTCTGGACAGAGACAAGTCTCCAGACACATCAGAATCACCAGACCCATCCGGCTGGCTGAATAGAGAACTGATAAAAGTATCTGATAAGTCCTCAAACGGAGAAACCATAGTAGGCCAATCAGAGTCATGAGGCGAACCACCTGAGTCCTGACTATTCAATGTACTGGACGGCACCACAACATCATCTTCTTTAGCCTTCTTGGCCATAGCACGAGTCACTGCGCAAGAAGGATACAGAGATGGGTCCTCATCCCCATCTTCAGTGCTTGGCTGTGAAGTAAGATGTACAGGGGGAACTACTTTGCCCCCAGCCAGGTCATTGCCTAGCAACAGAGAAACACCCTTTATAGGTAGACTTGACATAAGTCCCACCTTTACCTGTCCTGTAACTAAATCTGACTTCAAGAATATAGAGCGCGGGGGTACAGATACAGTCCTCCCTTCAATACCTTGTACAAGTATGAAATCCCCTGAAGCGGTCTCATCACGTAACTCCAAAGAGTCCATCAACAAAAGTGACTGAGAAGCTCCGGTATCCCTTAGGATATATATGGGGACAGGAGTAGTATGCTCGTTCAGAGCCACAAATCCCTCTGACACAAATGGAAGAAATTCCTCCCTCACGAAGTCAGCTGTATCAGGCTTTTTAGCCCCACAAGAAGCAGGCTATTTAGCAGATCGGTTTTCTACTACAGGGGTTTCTAACCTTGTTTTCACAAAGGCATTTGGTTTGGTATCCTTTTCTTTTTCTTTCTTAGCTTTAAGGAACCAACAGGTAGTTGTAACATGACCAGATTTTTTGCAATAACTGCAAACTAGACCACTTTTGTCACTGTCAGCTTTCACACTTTGATCAGACCTGTTACTGGATTTCTGAGCACCATCACCAGATTTGTCTTTGTCTTTGGGTGAGGAATCTTGGGTATCACCATAACCCTTTTTCTGATAATTGGGACCATCTATTATTACTGCTAGACTGAAATTTGGACATATTCATCTGCAAATTTGGCAGCTGATTGCAAATTCAGTGCTTGCTTCTCATTAAGGTAGGTCTTAAGATCATCCTTAACACAGTTCTTGAATTCTTCAACTAACACCATCTCTTTTAGTGAGTTGAAATCATCCTTGACCTCCATAGAAGTACACCAGCGCTCAAAGCAAACCTTCTTTTCATTAGCAAATTCAACATAAGTCTGATTTTCAGATTTCTTCAGACCTCTGAATTTCTGTCGGTAAGCCTCTGGAACCAACTCATAAGCTCTCAAAATAACCTTTTTGACAACCTCATAATCAGAGGAATCATCTGCAGACAAAGCCGAATAGGCTTGTTGAGCTTTACCCTTGAGGACAGTTTGCAACATCAGAGGCCAGTGTTCCTTTGGCCACTGGCAACTCTTTGCTACCTTTTCAAAACACTGGAAATAGTTGTCAACATCCTTTTCCGAAAATGGAGGCACCAGTTTTACCTCCTGACTGGCACAAAATTTATTTTTAGTTTCAATTTTAAATTTTAGTTGCTCCATTTGGAGTCTTTCTTCTCTATCGAATTTCTCTAATTCAAAATCTCTCTGTCTTGCAAATTTTTCCAACTCAAATTCTCTTTGTTTTTCTTTTTCCTCCCTTTCTATTTTCTCTTCTCTTGCTAATTTTTCTAACTCAAACTGCCTGTTTTTCTTTTTCTTCCCTCTCAAATTCTCTTTGCTTTTATTTTTCCTCCATTTCTTTTTCTCTTTCCTCCCTTTCTTTTTCTCTTTCCTCCCTTTCAATCTCTAGCATTTTTTAATTTAAGTTCCATTTCTATATTTGGATTTTCCACTGGAAACTGTTCCAGATCTCCGGGTGCAAACACATTTTCATCAATGTAATATTCAACTATCTCTCTAGCCAGTCTTGCTTTTCGCATGGCTGGTTTTACCTCTGTCAGCTCCAACTGTCTGCAAATTTCTAGCAGTTCTGTCTTTTTAAAAGACTTCAAAACCCCTACGGTTGGTGATGCCAAGAAATCATCCATTGCTGTTGTCAATATATATGTATTCAATTAAAAAAAAAATCAATTTTACAATTTGAAATGTTAGATTTTCAATAAATTACTCACAAAATGGTCTATGCCGGACTTGAGCCCCCAATTTGTTATGGCCCCAATTTGTTATTACATTTATAACACAACAGCAACAGCAAGGGATGACAGACACAGTTAAACAACCTCAAACACATTTAATTAAACAGACAAAGACAATAACAACTAACTAACTACTAAGACCAAGATTGATAAGTAAAAAAAAAAAGAAATATTTACAGTCCCTTTTGTTGGGGTGGCTTGGTGATGTCCTGGGTGAAAAAAAAAATCCACAACAGAAACTGCACAGGTCTTGAACAGAATGAAAGGTCTGGTCACATGTATCCTTCTTCTTGCAATTTCTCCTACTACTTTACTGTCTCAATTCTTTTCGTTATATACTCTTTTGCAGACCCCACCCACATTTAGACCTCTTTTTTTATATTCTGAGACTTGCCCCAGACATGTCCAGGGCATGTCTAAACATGACTCCAGTCTGAGGTTAACAAAAAAAAAGGTAAATACTGCCATCTAGTGGCCTATATTCACATTACATTAGGAATTAAAATTCCACTTATTTCCACTTATTTTCATCATTTTTAGTCAAAAAGTGCTGCAAATACAAAGAAACTTAATGAAAATTCAACATTAAAGTTGTTTTGTAATGAAATACTGAGTAATACAAAATACGATACAAAATAATAAGAAACTGAGAGATTTTTGCTTTTGATATTAATTTTATGGGGAGATATGATTCATGCAAGACCTATACCACCATTTCAGACCTAAGATGTCCCATCTTTTAAATAGATCTGGGACACAATCTCCTCTTGAATATTCAATATACAGTTCTGTATTCCCAACACAATTACAATCTCAATTACAACATCATTAAGACGCCTGCAATGAAGGTTACAGCTCCTCTGCAGAAAGAATTTAACAGACCTCAGAATGAAGGTTTTGCCAAGGCTCACAGTCCCTGACCTAAACCCCATGTAAAATCTGTGGAATGAGCTAAAGAGGAGAGCACTGAGTACAAGCACTGACCTCAGAATCTGAGGGATCTGTAGAGATTCTGTGAGGAGGAATGATCTCAGATCTGATGCCATATGTTTACCAGCCTCATCATGCATTATAGGAGAAGACTTGGCAAAGGGAGGCTGCAAAAAAAACTATTTGAAGGGGTACCAATAATTGTGGAATGCAATTTTGTTTGTAGAAAAATGTATGTTTGATGATAAGTATTTAATGTTTCATTCAATTATATTGCTTCAATTCAAGGTTTGATTTTTAACATTTTGAATGAAAGATCACGAGGATAGACAAAAATGAAAATTTTCTGCATCTCATTTTACTCATTTATTAAAAGGTGCCATTAATTCCTGATTGCAATGTATGTTTTAAACAACAATGTATTTCTGACTTTCTTGTCTGGTATTCATGCAAGGAGAGGTGCATTGTACCTCACCTCTATGCTTGCTACGTTAAACCAGCTTCATGCATTAAGTGAGGCTGTTACTTGATTTAGAGAGTGATCCATGACTTGCGTATGATATCAGATAATTACACTGGGTGCAACCTTCACAGAACAGTATCCAGGCAACGAGGTAGCTACGGAGACTGACAGTCTTGGAAGCCTGAGTAATGAGAGCACAGTCCACAATTCATTGCATATTGAAATAGATGTGCAGTTGAGTAAAATTCTGACGCACTAAGACCCTTGGAATCACTGACCAGAGTGACATGCAATCTGAGAAAAAAAAGAAAATTTAAACCACATATGCTATTACCAGTGCAGAAGGGTAAAATGATTCATGGAATGCAATTAATTTGCCCATTAGTTTGGGAAACAGTAATGTGTCTGTTTTGCCAACAGGGTAAAAATGAGTTTCCAAGTCAACACTATTCAATTAATATGATGTGACATACGCTCCATTTATTTCCTTTTGTGTTAAAGAATTACAGTAGTTAATGCTTTTAAGTATCACCATAATGATCTAAAATTCACCTATAAATGTCACCTTATGGATCATTTTAATGCAAATTCATTGTTCTTGTTCATTTGCCTGCATGTTATTCCAGCTATATAATTAGCTGAGCAAGCAGATTATAAATCAAATCTTGCTAAACCAATGCACTGAGGGAAGAGAATACGAATTTCAGTGGTTATACCAAGTTATACCAGAAATGAGGATGGATGAGTCATTTGTGTGAATGTCAGTTTCAAAAAATGCTGCAGGGAAAATAGCCGCTATGTTTAGCAGTTTTTCACGAGATGAGCAAAGGCAGCAAATGAAGACACTGCAGGATGGCCTGTACCCCAGCAAGCAGCAGTGCAGTCCGTGGAGTGTCCTGAGAAGTGAATAATGACAATTGCAACACTTAAACATGCAGCAGGAGGGTTCTGGTGCTTGAGCGGTGTTGGCGGAGTCAGAAATTTCTGTTACAGCCATGCATTGATTGGAGACAGCTCCAACAGACTGGTAAAGCTGTTGGAGTTCATCCTTCTGCTGACCAATCCGCGTGCCGTAGTACCTCAGGGCATCAACTGCAATTGACATCTTCACTTATTCCACCTCATGCCTGGATTATACAGTTAATTTCTGACCAGGAATCAAGTGTGGACGCAGCGGACAATCCAATGGGTAGTTTTATTGACTGCTTATATTGTAATTTGGGGACATAACCCCAATTGAAGAGGTGGGGATGGAACCCGGGAATAGGATGGCACAGTCCATGAAAGATGATGTGGGCAAAGCTGAGCTGTCAGTCTGCACCCAGTGGCTTCTGGGATAACAGCCAGGTGGCGGACACACTTTGCCAGCACTGAAGTGTGGATGCAGTAGCTTGAGGGGAGTTAAGTTCCAATCCTGATGACTGTGGATTAGGAGCTCGTTACTAACAACCTGGTCAGAGGGACAGACTTGGAAGGATTAACAAGAATGCGGTCCCAATCCTGGACCCTATTTGGCTCGGGAGCTTGTTCCTATTAAACTGGGTTGATAAACAGGCTTGAGCTGGGTTTACTTGAACATGGACCCAATCAAGGACCCTGAGTAGGCTTGGACGCTTGTTTGAGCATACAGAGTAAAGAGGAACGCCCCTGGAAATAGCTCTCACTAAAGAACACAATATACTTTGTAAAGACAGAGAGTTTCTACTTGGAATGCTGACTGATTTGAAGCACAAAAGACAATTTATAATCCAGCAACTTTCAACACAAAGCAGAGGGTTTAAATACTCGTCGCAATTCTCACATTGGAGAATAACCACAAAACAAGACACAGCCAAGTAATGGCAAACACGCAAGACACAAACCAATCAATGGAGACATGCTTGTAATAGACATGCAAATTGGCAATCGCACGAGGGTAGCGACAGGCAGCCAAAATTATAGAACCCTAAAATTGTGTCTAATTTCAAATACTTATGAAACTCACTGCATACTTATTGGACAATACAAGCAGATGCGTATTGTATTTTTGGGTTCCTGGTTTAGGTTTGGAAAGGGTAAGGTGAAAAACAAGGGATTATATAAGATAGAGGAAAATTGCAAATGATCAAGTGGACTTGGACTGCTTTATGTATCATTTAGATAAGTCTCACGGCCGTCAAATCTAGTCTGTTTGAGAGCCAACTAAGGCCAGTAGCTCTGTATGGTGACAAAAGTCATGGAGGTTGGACAGGGTTCTACCTAGTGTCCATAGATTGCCGTCAAATTTGGCCAGGCAAGGTGCTTCCTCAGACTTCACCCCCAGGATTAATCTTAGTCTGTAGTGTGAAAATAAGCAGTTCAAACCATGGATTTGAGCAGGGATACAGGCATCTGAAGTCTCCCATGTCTGCGGAGGGGTCTCCATAAATGACTGGCCATTTCAAACTGAATAGGGAATAGATTAGTCTCAGGCTCATGCTGTGTACCAAATTCATAAAAAGATGGCAAAAATCCCTTTCAAAGTGCCTTCAAAATAACAGACTAAAATATAAAGGTCATTAGATTTTAAACCAATCTGTGCAGATTTCATTGTATTCATTTGATTGCAGACATATTTATTGACCGCGTTGATGAAAAGGCTTTGAGTTCATTAGGGAATATTATTTCCCAGAGCATTTTTGTTATAAGCAGCTGCCGTTGTAATTACTGAAATCACACACTAGGGTTTACTCTCTCCAGACAACCATTCAGGTTTGTATGACTGAACGGGCTACTAAGTCAGGCCTGTTCCTGGCCATACACTCCAGCAATTGGTGAACAGCATGAATTAACATTAGAGAAAAAAAATTAGGTCTATTTGGTTGTATGATAGATTTGAAGACCACATGGGCATCTATAAGTCCGCTTCATTTACTGTTAGCTGTGGTCATGAGAGATCCGATGATGTTCATTGCAAAATTTAGGGGTTCACTGGCATCCTGGCGCCTGCTTATCTCCAAAAAAAGCTGAGACAGGTTTGAGAACACTCGAAAAAACCTCAGTAATGCAAGTCAAGACTCAACTATGCATCAAGGAAGCAATTTGCATTTTCAAACCTCACTGCCATTTCTGGGCTCAAGCTCATCTGAAATGGACTAACACACAAGGGAATTGAGAGCTGTGGTCTGACAAATCTACCTTTTAAATTGTTTGCAGGTGTGATATGAGTGGGGGACGAATTCATAATAAACAAAATACAACCAATACACTGGGAATAGATCAATACTTTCAGTGGACTGTTCAGAGAGGAAGAACATTTGCAATTGCAGATCTTCTGTCAGACCACGCCTCCAGCCGTCCAGCTCACCGGTCTACAAAGAACCGGACTGCATTCTTCACGTCATTCATCATTGTTTGCATCTGTGTGTAATTTGTGAAGTCTCGTAAATGCATACCTGTGTTACATTATGTCTCCAACATTATGAGTGACGAGTAAACTCATAGCCTGATGTTCAATTTTAAGATATGCCTGTTAGCTGGTGTAGTATGCCACCTATAAATTTTTTGTTTGTTTATTTACCACTGAAGCACAGCACATCTTTCACCATGATTGACTCTTCAAACGCTGTTTATCCTTGTAGTTGTGCATAGGAGTAAGGTAAGGTGTTAGCCATGTCTTCATTGCAAAGTGACCATTGAATTTTGGAGCAGAAACCCACCACGTCCATGTGAATACCCAGCTGAATAAAGAAAGAACATTGCTCTATTTGAGCTATGCATCTTCACACCATGTAACATGCGCTAAATGAATGCATAACAAGCATTAAAACATTAAACAAAGCTGTTCATGTTTAAAATCTCAATATGAAATTTAATTTGTGGAGACCATTCCATAGCCTGTCCGACACTTTCAGAATCATTCCCAAAATTAGCCTGCATGTGAACTCTACTCAAATGTGCATGTGCTCAAACATGCATTTCCCCATTTGCATAATGGTTGTCGTGGCAACACAAATCTCTGGGTGGCAGGCACATTTATACAATAATATATGCATAACCAATCAAACAACATACTAACAAACCAAGGATTCCAAACTGGCCTCATTATTCAATGGATAAACAATTGCTGTTACTCCTCATTAATTTTTCTGTAATGCAGTTTCCTTTTTTGCCCTAAGTGCTCAGAACTGATTTGTAAATTCTGAATTAATTTTAATGACCACGGCAAACATGTCTTTATAGTACCACTCATGGCTTAAACCAGCAATCTTTTGTCCCGCCCGCAAGCAGGTTCCTTACAGGATGTGCTATCAGGACTGATGGATGAACTGGCTGTGTTGATCAGCAGCCTCATAATATCGAGGGAATCGAACTGAAGTGAAAAAAAAAAATAAATATTGCAGGGAAAAATACTAACTGTAGCAGAAGTACTCAAGATCATAAATGTTTTTGTGTTTTATTTGCATGAAAAATAATCATTCTGTTTTTGAAAACCAGCCTAAGTTCAACAAATAAACTTAACCCTTTGATGCACAGAGTACATACAAATGCCTTGGACCCTTTGTCGGGATTAGGTACAATATTTTGTGTGTGTGTGTGTGTGTGTGTGTGCGTGTGTGTGTGTGTGTGTGTGTGTGGGGTGTGGAGGGATGCAAGTGGGTGGTCTGTCTGTCCATTATTTTGGACATTATGCTCGTGGGATGCACACTGCCATCCAGTATTTTGGACGTTATGCAAGCGGACTGACAGAAGTAATGTGAAGCTGAAGAAACCTGGACATTGATCTGCATGATGATCTATCTGTATTCTGGACATGACTTGTTTGAGCTATTTACTCGCCATGCATAACGTCCAATATTTTTGATGGAGCATAAGCTCAGATGTATTCCAACAAATAGACATGCATTACGTAGGTTACGTGTTTTCAGTTGCATGGGTAAATGAAACCCATGACAAGGGTTTCATTCACCGATTACGCAATACAGAAAAGTGATCATTTTGAATTTCAATTGCTTAATGAAACTACTGATGATGATTTGCATGTGATCTCTTTAAAAATTAGGCAATGTTTATAATAATTGTAAAATATTAAGGATTGAAATAATGAAAAAAAAAAGTTCAGTAACAATTTTTCCATATCCTTTGGAAGTCGTTAAGAAGAAAAACTGCATATCCGCTCAGATCCGCTCACAATGCAGTTTTAAAATGATGATTCAATTTATTGAGGAGAAAGAGCTCTCCAAACCTACCTGGCCTGGTGCGAAAAAGTAATTGCCCCCTAAACCTAATAACTGGTTGTGCCACCCTCTGCGACAACAACTGCAATCAAGTGTTTGCAGTAACTGGCAATGAGTCTTTCACATCGCTTTGGAGGAATTGTGGCCCACTCTTCTTTGCAGAATGTTTTAATTCAGCCACATTTGAGGGTTTTTGAGCATTAACGGCCTGTTTAAGGCCATACCACAGCATCACAGTCGGATTTAAGCCCGGACTTTGCTTAGGCCACTCCAAAACCTTCAGTTTGTTTTTTTTAAGCCATTCAGAGGTGGACTTGCTGTTGTGTTTCTGATCATTATCCTGCTACATAACCCAAGAGCGCTTGAGCTTGAGGTCACCAACTGATGGTTGGATATTCTCCTTCAGGATTTTCTGGTAGAGAGCAGAATTCATAGTTCCATCAATTACGACAAGTCTTCCAGGTCCTGAAGTAGCAAAGCAGCCCCAAATCATCTCACTACCACCAACATGTTTGACTTTTGGTATGATGTTATTCTTATGAAATTATATGTTAGTTTTACGCCTGATGTAACGGGATGCACACCTTCCAAGAAGTTCAACTTTTGTCTCGTTAGTCCACATATATTTTCCCAAAAGTCTTGGGAGTATTTTGGCAAATGTGAGACGAGCCCTTGTGTTCTTTTTTGTCAGCAGCAGTTTTCGCCTTGGAACTCTCCCATGGATGCCATTGTTGCCCAGTCCCTTTCTTATTGTTAAATCATGAGCACTGATTTTAACGGAGGCAAGTGAGGCCTACAGTTCTTTAGATGTTCCGGGTTCATTTGTGACCTCCTGGATGAGTCGTCGATGTGCTCTTGGAGTAATTCTGGTAGGCTGGCCACTCCTGGGAAGGTTCACCACTGTTCCAAGTTTTCTCCATTTGTGGACAATGGCACTCAACATGGTTCGCTGGAGTCCCTAGGCCTTTGAAATGGCTTTGTAACCCTTTCCAGACTGATAGATGTCAATTTCTTTATTTCTCATCTGTTCTTGAATTTCTTTAGTTCGCAGCATGACATGTTGCTTTTTGAAATCTTTTAGCCTACTTCACTTTGTCAAATAGGTTCTATCTAAGTGATTTCTTGATTCAGTAGGTCTGGCAGTAATCAGGCCTGGGTGTGGCTAGAGAAATTGGACTCAAAAATGTGGTTAATCACAGTTCATTCATGATTTAAGAAAGGGGGCAATTACTTTTTCACATAGGGCCAGGTAGGCTTGGATAGCTTTTTCCCCTTAATAAATAAAATCATAATTTCAAACCTGCATTTTGTATTTACTCGGGTTATCTTTGTCTTATATTAAAATTTGTTTTATGATCTTAAACATTTAAGTGTGAAAAATATGCAGAAAAGTAAGAAATCAGGAAGAGGGCAAATACTTTTTCACAGCACTGTGAAAGATTAGCAATCAGCTAAAGGAGAAGAAGCAACATACGCTAGATTTGAAATTTCTTGCGCAAATTTCCTGGGTTTTAAGCATAATCACATTTTGAAACAGCCAATACCCATTTTCCTGAGACTGATTCATTCTCTTGCCAATGGCACTATCCATTATCTACTCTGCTTCCTCCTCACTAGGGTTGCGAGGGGAACTGGAGCCTAACCCAGTCGAGGCAAAAGGCAGGGACATGCCGTAAACAGCTTGCCAATCCATCGTGGGGGGCACACGCCATTCACTCACCATTTACTCACACTCTCTTACCTAAGGGCACTTATTATTCTCCAATGAAACAAGCATGCATGCCTTTAGACTGTGGGAGGAAACCACAGTACCAGAGAGAAACCCATGCAAACATCACTGCATTAAAAAATGGATTTTTGAATGTGTCAAATATGTTGCAAATCTAGGGTGAATACCATCTTTGATTATGATAGATAAAATTTGCACTTTTGCAAAGTTAAAGTTCACATTAATTTAGCTCACTGTAGCCAATACAGTGAAGACCTTTTCCGCTATATTATTCGCGACTAAATGCAAGTTCTTTGCAAAATCATGTATTTATTCAACTTTCACCCTTATAGAAATTCAATGCAATTGTCATTATTGATTAATCCAATAGTTTAAAAACAGCATTTCTCAATGTGCTATTGTGAGGATTGTGGGGATTTCACCCCCTCCAAGTGCACTGTATTATTTCAATTTAATTATTTATTATCATCATTTATTTATTTTATACTCTATAAAAGATGAGGTTGGGAATCAATGCTGAAAGTCCCTGATTTTTGATCCGACAGATGGCACTGCATTGAAAACTAACGTGCTTTCCTGATGGACATAACTGCATGTGTTGGGTCTGCTGAGGAAACCTTCACCAATGTATGCCCTTTAGCTTTCCATCCACAACTAAAACTGAAAAATGTACTACTCACCAAGCAAGCAAGTCATTTGTCAAAATGACCAGAAATACTGCAGTCTCTGAGCCTGAACTCACAAAAGAGTAAACCAGTTCTGCTGTATTTCTTGATAACGCAACTCCTGCAGGATGAATTGAAGCACCTATTACTAAAACCCCATAAGTCGCACTTGACTTGACTTGACTTGTGGAGTTTTAGTAATCAGTGCTTCAATTCTGAATTCCAGAGGATATCTTATGCACTCAGATTCAGCTAAATGCTTCAGAATGCACTCCATGATGTGTCACAGTGCAGACAAAGCAAATTGACTCAAAACACATCACGAGCTCGACAATATTTTTAGGCAGACGTGGAATGTTGAACAATGGTTGAGTAAATCACTTGTATTGAATCCAAAGGAGCATGCTTTTCACTAACTGAACAAACCTGAATGAAGAAAGCTGCAGTGTAAGCCGGGCAGAGAATCTTCAAGGACGGAAACCCAACATCAGGCGATGTTTATTGCGTTTCAGATTGCAAGCAGTCATTGGCTGCAAAGTATCTGCTAACAAGTGTTAAATATGAACATTTCATGAACGATTGTATTAGTTTGTCCAAATTCTTTTGAGCCCTCAAACCTGTTGGGACTATTTTTAAAAATACTTGTAATTCTAACAGGGTACATACAACATTTTGGAAAAATTGTTAAATGAAACCTGAAAGTTCACGCTTCAAACACATCTTGAGCGATTCCTTTTAAATACACTGTACTGGCAATACAGAACTAAAATGATGAAAGCTCTGTCACTGTCCAAATACTTTCAGACCACATTGTATATTTTTTACTGCAATCTCCATTGCTGAATGAATTGTGTCATCTAATGCACACAGGCTTGCACAGGGCCACCTCAACATGGTTGTTCGCCATTTGGTTCTTCCCTACTCTTCCAAATATGCTGTTAGTCAGTCATGATCTACTCTTTAGCAACTTAGGATTTCAAGCTTACCAACAAGGTAGCTAGCCCAGTTTGTATAATATATTAATATATTAAATATATTATTTATATATTATCCCCCCCCCCTTGCCAGCCGCTGAAAATGGCCTCAATCACTGAAGCAAACTTTGCTCCACCACAGTGTAATAAGTTTCTGCCAACAGAGAGAGGAGAAACCTATGTGATACGTACCCAGCACACCATAAGGCTCATGCAAATTTCAAGAAAGTTGGTCAGCAAGAGAAAAAGCCATTTCCAGGCTGGCTCAGCAGAGTCAGAATTGACATTTTCTTCCATTAAAAAAGCTGGCTTCTGATACGATGGGAGTTGCTATTTAAAAGAACAATTTTTTTTCGATCACAATTTTGCAAAACTAGAGAGTAATTTACATGGAAAAACTCATATAAAATTAACATTTACAAATGAAGCTGGAAATATTTTATTGACTTACAAATATTCAATGATGTACAAATGCAAAATGTTGGCGAAACTGATTGCAGTCATGCCGGTCAACTTAAATGAGTCCACTTCAAGCATTTGGTGATGCTGTTTCAAAATCAGCCAGGGAGCCCCTAGAAAGCAGATGAAGAAGAAGTGTGCTTTTCCTCTCCATTTTAGCACTTGAGATATTCAACTATTTAAAATAATATAGCCCACATAGCTTCAAAATACAGTTTTAATCCTGCATAATCATCACTGCCTCTTAAATATCTGGAGAGATTTCACAGCTTCACACACACACACACGCGCACACAAACGCGCGCACACATGTGGGCAGGCAAACACACACACACACACACACACAGTCTTAAATAATACCTCCTTTCAAACATCAGCGGACAGTGGCAGATAAGATTGAGCCATTATTTAGAGTGCACAAGCCATACAGCGCACAGCTGGAGGAGCCATTTCTCTCAGCCACCGCGGCTCTGCAACGGCCTGCTGTTCAGTTAAAATGTGACCGTATGGGGAGTAGCTGTGAAATAATGGGTTCTCTCAAGCCCTGTAACACCCATTTAAGTTGGCTTTCAAGACAAGATTGGCCACAGAATCAATCCATTCGGTAAGGTGCCCATAAAAAAGTTTTTCTCTCAGTAGTCATCTACAGTAATTCAAATCATCTTACAATGATATATCAGCATTTTTTAAATTTTATTTTTACTGCATTTATTAGGAAGGCTAGGAAAGAAGGAAATGGCAAGGCTTTGAACATTTGACCCAATAAATTGATTTACTCAGCCTCAATTACTTATAGAAGATCTCATTTTTTTTAAATGAATAATTACATGTGAAATAGTGAAATATTTATTACTTGAAGACCCATTAAATGGATGTCATGTGCAGTTTTCATATTTAGCTTCTATTCATCTCCTCCCATCGCCTGTGGCCGTATTAAAGCATATTAAAGCATTTTATGCAGAAGAGTGAATACAGATATTCCAAAAAACTAAGGATTAGCATGAGCCATAATCCAGACATAAGCCACGACAAAGTTACGACTCATTATTTTTTAGTCCATTGCCTGCTGGTGTCCGGCATTTTTGTATTGTAATTAACAGGCTCTGGTACAAAGAGCTTTCTTAATTTGAATGAAAGGGAGATGTCATACTGTATTGGGTTCTTTTGTTGGGAGTAAATTAAAACCAAAATTAAATCCAAGGGTTTTTAAAATTAAAATTATAAGCCAAGGATGTAAAAATTGGTTCTGATTAGAGCAGCAATAGATTATTTAATACACGCGCATATGATTTAACCACTCCATCTAGAGCCAAAATCACAAATGGTGTAATTGATAATAGGCATATTAAAGCAAAAAATAACATATTTTCATCCAAACCTAAGCAACTTTACTTAAAACAAATTTTGAAATGTCCTGGATGAGACGCATTTTTGTGATCTGAAAGTACACAGCAGTATATCGCAGTATACCTGGACACAGTCACCATCGTTGCCATAGTAGCAGGATTAACGGCTTCCCTCTATGCACTCGACAGCAGCTTTGTAGAGAAGATGTGTGAACAGAATGTTACCTCCTGTAAATGTCCCTCCCAGGAATGCAAACAACCTAGACAAACAGACTGTGTTTCCCTGACTTATTTTTCTCTGAGATAGATCATTCAGCACCTCTGACACCCACCCATAACTTTGCCATGCTCCATTGCCTAGAGCCCGTGGGGACTGCATCTCTCTTTGTACGCAAGAGCTGATATTACAAACAAGGCCTCCGGAGACAAGACCACACACACAGAGCAACCAGATTGCTGAGAGTACAAACAAATATGTACTTTCCAGGATGCAGAGTCCCCACGTGACAAACTGATAAAATGATTGTGAACATGATAGCTTTTAGATTAAGAGGTAGTGTGTTACTATGTCCTATGCTTATGCTGACCTCCCCAAGGAGTGAGCCATTCAGCCAGCTGATTTCAAAGCGAAGACTCTGGCTGTAAGACGACAAAGCATCTGCACACATACACGCATGGGCAGTTCTCGGCATGAGAATCTGAGCCCAAAACTAGGTCAGAGTAGACGTGAGCACAGCCTGTTTTGCCAAATTCAGGTGGCTCTTAGCATGACTGCAGCATTATGAGGACACTGCTGTTAGTCAGCCTGAATGAACAGTGAACAATGAGCATGAATACTATCGATAGGTTTCCATTTACCAGCAGTATGGCTATAAATAGAGCTGCAAAGTGTGTGTGTCAGTGCCCAATATAATTGAACAATGGACATACGCTTGATAAATATGAGCAAAATTGGTCATCATTCATACATTTGGTATTTGATTAAAAAAAATAACAAATAAAACCTTTAATAGGAAAACAGACATTCAAAGAGATAATAATCATCATGAAATAATTTTTCCTCAAGAATAATGGCCGCAATAATTAAATCCCTTTAAATTAATATTTTGCAGTCTCCCTTTGCGAAGAGAAAAGCTCTGAGTCATCTCCAACAATATATAATGAGGCTAGAGAGGATATGGCCAGAGACCTCAGACCCTTTCTCTATGCAGACCCTCTACAGATTGTTGATATTCCCTGGTCCATGTTTATGGACTCTCCTCTTCTGCAAGTCAAACAAGTTTTCTATTGAATTCAGGTAAGAAGACTGGAAAAGTCATGGCAAAACCTTAAATCTGCCATTACTAAAACATTTCTCTTTTTTTCCATGAATGGTTAGAGGATCAAACCACAGGCTAGTTTAAGCTTTCTGGTGGAGGCAGGCAGGTTTTCATTTAATAGCTGCAGGTGCTTGATGGAATCCATGATATCATGAATCCTAACAAGCTGACTGGGGCCTCACAACAAACATGAACCTTGATACTTCATAATGAGGATGGGGTCATTTCTGAAACAGCTCTCTTTGTTTCTATACCAAACCCACCAAAGGTGTTTATTGCCAAAGAGCTCCATTTAGGTCTCTTCTGACCATAGAATACAATACTGGAAGTAACAGAATGGTTTTGCAAGCCGTATGTTCATGGTTTTTTTTTTTTTAGAAGACAAATAGAGACCTTTTTCCATCAATCTTTGCAAAATTTTTAAAAGCTATTTCTGACCACTTGACAAAAGAACAAACTCCTTTTTTAAATACATAAAGCCACTCCTACCTTCCCCTCTCCCCCCAGGGATAGCTAAGAACTAGTTGATAGTCACTGCATAGTGAGAGTCATGACAACTCAAGATTTGATTCCATTTTGCTTCCATTAAGTGGAACGAAGCGAACAATGGTAATCACAGGATTTTTTCGTTCTTTTCTCGGAAGGGAATCATCAACTTATCATTCAGATATTTTCATTAGAAACATTTTTTCGAGAGTTCAGGCATTCTTAAGAATTAATATCTTGCTTCATATTTAGCAGTATTTTATCTTCATGTGAGTCAACATAGCAAAAATAAAAGAGTTGATTGATAAAATCAAAAATGACAAAGAAGGAGAAAAAAATTAAATTTGAATACGTGTGTAAAACACGAATTATATTATACTGAAAATAAATTCAAATAATAATAAACAAAGAAAGAAAAAGAAAAAAGGGGAGGAAAAAAACCCATCAGGGAGACTTACCAATCGCTTATCTAGTATTACCTGTAATTTTTAAGTTTGTGAACGCCAGGTATATGTTGTTCGCAAGTATAAATGGCGACCAAATCTTTAGAAATTGTTTTAGTTTATCATTTGAAACAAACCTAATTCTCTCTACGTGGAGAGTATCAGTTAGGTCTGTGAGCCACAGTTTTGCTGAAGGGGTCTCTGCTTTTTTCCAAAATTTAAGAGTAAGTTTTTTTGCAATTATGAGCCCATAGGAGACAAAGTGTTGTTGAGGGGTAGTTAGCTTCCTGAAAGTCTCCGACGTCCCTAATATCATCCGTTCAGGTTCTAGTTTCAGGGGGGTCTGCAATATAAATGAGAGGATATTAAAAATTTTGATCCATAGACTTTATATCTTGGGACAGAGTATGAAACTATCGGTTAAAGTGGCTTCCTGGGATTGGCATTTATCACACTCAGGCGAGATGTTGGGAAACATTGTGTTGAGTTTAGATTTTTAATAATATAACCTGTGTAGTACCTTAAACTGTATCAAGCAATGTCTAGCATTTAATGAACTGGTGTGTACACTCTGCAGACTTGTATCCCATTTATCTTGAGAAATTTGCTTTACCAGCTCCTCTTCCCAGGCCCGTATATAAACCTTCGAAGAGGGATTGATAATTTTTTGCAAAACATATAAATGTATAATATCAGCTTCTCTGAATCAGCTTGTCTTTTTAAAAAGTCATCAAGTTTGTCTGGAATTGCTATTCTGTAATCCTGCATAAATGATTTCACATAGTCTCTGACCTTAAAAAAATTGTTAGTATTCAAGTTATATTTCTCCTGCAGCTCCTGAAAGGAGGCAAAAGTCCCCCTTATATACAGATCACCCACTGATTTAATTCCTCGGGTTTTCCACTGCGTAAAAGCACCATGTAAAGTAGAAGAATAGAAGGAGGGGTTATTTGCAATTGGGAAGAGAAGGGGCATATTACTTCATTTAAAATTGAGCTTCAACTACTTCCAGTAACGAATGGCATTTGCACTAGACTGGGACAAAAAAACGGCCCTGGTATTTTCGGCTACAGCGGCCCAACCTGATCGTGACATGATGGCCCGCCAAACGCAAACACTTTGCTGTTACCGAAAGTTAAAATTAAGCTCAGTCGTAGCCTACATGCCCAGGAACTCCACACAGAAAGGCCCCAGGCTGGAATCAAACCCACAACCTTCTTGCTGTGTGGTAGCAGTGCTAATCACTGCACCACAATGACAAAGAAGAAGTTATTATTATTATTATTATTATTTAATATATTTACATGAATTAATGTGGAAAAAGGAATGTGACTTTGGGGCCATTTATAATTTGTCAATAAGCCCATTGCACTATTTGGATTGATTCAGACATAACCTTTTTAAATAATGTTACACATCTTACAGACTCAACAGGGCATAGAATAGCTCACTGGCTTCTGCACCGCAGTACTTGCTGGTTGCAAGTTTACTGGCAGGTGATTCTGAATGTCAAGATAGGGTTTTAAATAGGAAAATTTGAAAGTCTTCCCTGCTGTATTCCACGACTAATTTTTTTTGCTACCCTAAAACAATGAATCAATATGTATCAAATAGTAGGTTATCAGCAGCTGGTCCATCAGTGGGGACCTTTTGTAAGCTCAAGCAATTTTTAACCGAATACATACTTGCGATAGCCTCTTCATTTAACGTCAGTCTTACCGCTTTCTGTGTCCCCTGCCAAATGAAAACTGCTCGCTACACGAGGATCATCGTGGCCAAACAGCTGCTCAATTTTTTTAGCGTTTGAAAGCCTGAGGCTCCAATGTCTGTTTACTTTATTCTAGAAGCTTCAAAATTATTGATGTCATTACAATTTTATAAACTGCGATTGCATCCGCCCAAAATGTGCATCGGCCCACTGGGCATTGCCCGAAATGCCAGATTACCAGTCCAGCCTTGAATGGCATCATGTATGATGGGATTATGGTTGTAAATTGACTTAGTTAATAGTTTGGGAGACAGAATGACTGCTCCTATAGCGGAAAACAGTCTTCCTTCTCCATTTTTAACCAATTGTCTTGTTGAGATGTTTCATCCAGCCAAAAAGTAATGTTTTTATATTTGTTGCCCAGTAGTAGGAGAGAAAATTGGGTAAAGCTAGTCCTCTACTTATCTTAGATTTGCATAAATGTTGTCTCTGTATTCTATGGCTCTTATAGTCCCAAACAAAATTAGTAACAATAGAGTCGAGTTTCTTAAAAAATTATTTCAGAAAGTATTCTATTACCTGAAAATGTACCGAAATGATTTATTGTGGACAGTAAATTTGGAATTCTAATTTGAGGGCTAAAAGTGTACAGTAATATATCATCTGCATAGAGCGAAATTGTATTTGTAGTATGTTGAGTTTTATAACAATGTATACCTGGATGAGACCTAGGGCTCTAAATTCGTTGACCAGGTGCAGGCGTGGCGCAGGAGCGGCAAATGGGGGAGCGCCGTTGTATCCAGGTATATTTTGCGATTTTGTGCCCGGTGCAGCCCGGCGCAAGTACTCCTCTGTCCCGCCTCTGTCCCTCCTGCCGGCGCAGGTGGCAAAGAGGGAGGAAAGAAGGCTTAAGTGGGTTTAACACAACTGAGTCAAATCTTCACCAATCAAATGAGCTCCTCACCTCACCTTTAAAATTGGAATAAAGAAGCCTCAGTCCTATATCTGAATGATGCGTTAATGTTGCATTTTACTTTGCTGCTTCAGGCATGTTTTCTGCTCCGCTTACATCTATATTAAGCATTACGAATATGATTATTATCATTAGCGAACTTCAGTGGAATTTCATAACGAAACTACATCAGATTATTCAAACCTATGAAGCTGGAATGAAATAAGACGGTTGCTCATTTATTTCTTCTGCTTGCATCATTGGCAAGAGAAACGATGGATAGGGTGTTCCTATTATTACACCCTGTTGCTGCTTAAAATTTTGGGATTAACATCCATGGACAACAATGCAAGATACGTTACATATTGGGTACAAGATCATAGCAATCAGGCTGTATTCCTTGACAATAATAGTATTAAGGCGCTTGCACACTGGACGCGAAACAAATTTTTCGCACGACAGATCACGTTCGTCTTTGCATTGACTTTGAATGTATTCATTCATATAGCCTACACATGCACATCTTTCTATTTCTCTCTCTCTATCTCTCTCTTTGGTCTGACATCAGGACAGTCGATATAGATATTATAATTTATGTGCTTATTCAGATAGTTACATTAAATAGTGGTTGCTATAATTATTTATTGCATTGAAATGTGCCTGACATTCTGGAAACCTGCCTGTGAGGTTTCCGTAACGTGTGCACACAGTGCGCCGTTCAGCCAAATTACCACTGCACAGAAAGTAAACCAGGTTGGAGCTGGCGAGCTCTCCACGCACGTTCGGCGGGGCCTTTATCCACAAAATTATCACTGCGTCATGATGAATATGTGACACCTCCCTCTACTACACCGCCACACCCATCTCGGCGCACGTCCGTCTGCACCGGATGAAATTACCACTGTGTGGGCTACAACACGCTGCACGACCCGGCGCTGCGCCAAGAAATTAGAGCCCAATATGTCAAAAAGGCATCTCAAATTAAATAATAAATTTCAGAGGAAAAGCAATAATTCAGCCGGTAATGGAATCCATAAGCAGAAGAGGGGAAAATGTTTGTACATGAGAAAAGAGAAAATGAAAAAAACTGATGAATGAGCAGGAGTGATGAAGCGAATAAATTCCCATCTTATTTAAATGCATTCTGTTGTATTTTAGTTTATATGTGAAACTAGGACCTCCAGATTAATCGCAGCCTATCACTATAAATATGAGTTGCTGTCATCAAGCGATCACTGAGGCTCAGCGAGAGTATGATGGATAGTTAAATGCATTTTGTGCTTCAACTTCCTAGGCGCAATCAGTAACATCGTACTGTCATCACAAATCTTGGCAAGCTACATCGTACCATCTACTGTCAAGTATAGGAAATGCATTTTTTTAATCCAGTTTTGTCAGAAGCTGAAATGAACAATAAAATTAATGACCAGGGGAGGCTCTTGCCTCACAATGAAATGACATCAGTGTCGGTCTCCATGACTGATTTAATTGCTGACATTTTAGGTCTTTCTAGATCAGCAGGGAATCTGTACATTTTGTGGCCTTTCTCCAACTTATTGCTGTGCCCCTCGGCTCTGCAACATCATTAACAAATTTTGAGGATCAGTTGTGTTGTGTTCAGTTGTGTCCAAAAATTGCAGTATGTTAAATAATGTGAATAAAGTGCAAATATGTTTTAATAGCCCTCAGTTCCATATTTCAAATGTGGTGGAAACATTACAATGTACACCTTCCAATTCTCCAATCCTTGAATAGACCTTGAATAGACTTTCATTTGAATTTAATTTCAGGTCAGTCGAACAAATGGTTATGAAGATATGGCCAAAATGGTAATTTTCCATCACAAAGCACCACCTAGTGGCAAAATATTGAACCATACAGGTATGATGTCATCATATGACATGATGTGAGGTCATGACCTTGCAGTTGCACATAGTTTCATGTCAATTGGACAAATGGTTCCAAAGATATGGCAAAAATGGTGAATTTTATGTGTCAAAGCTCCACCTTGTGTCAAAATTTTGAACCAAACAGGCATAATGTCATCGTGGGACACATCCTCAGGTCATGACCTTTCATTTGCACTTGATTTGAGGTGAATCGGACAAATATTTCCAGAGATATGATTTAAAAAAAAGTGATTTTTCAGTTTTTGGCCCCTGGTGGCCAATCTAGAAATGGTAAATTGTCCAAAATCGAATCAGTTCTTCCTCCCAATGATACTCACTTATATGTAAAACCTGAAATTTCTAATTGAAACATTACTGAAGTTATCGCGTTAACACGAAAGGCGGCGTGGCGGCGGTCGGACCAAAAACATAATATCCCCGAAACGCCATTCGGCTTCGGGGATATAATTACTGAGAACAAGCAGCATCCATGTCATTACAGTTGGGTTCGTTGTTTTTCTATTACTCTACTACATCTACTAGTAAATTATTTGCCACGCAGAAATATCATTATTACCACGAACAGGGGTTCATCAGATTATTGATATTGCACTGCTATTTTTTTTAAAATACAACTGCATGTCTCAAAATTAGGAACTCTTTCAAATATGAACTCATTTAAATTGAAATGGTGCCTGATAAGTCGATGGAAACAAAATGGCAATGTGTGCTTTGCTTTAAGGTTTTTCTGGGACCCTCATGCCACGACTTCATAAACTCTAAACTGGTCACTTCTATCCATTATTCTTTAGAGCAAATCTGCATCAAGCCGATTAATCTGTTGATTGTGTGGCATAGACAAGAGATTTGCAAATATGTGTGCAAAGTGATAAACTTACACTTACATGTAGGCTAGCTAGACTATCTACAATGTACATGCATATTGTTTGGTACGGTCCTCCAATGGTGAGCTGTGACATTAATGCAACCGGTAGCAGGCAGAAGCAATGCCTTTGCAGCACCTTCAGCAATATTCCATCGTGGCAGTCACGATACAAATCCCATTAGAGTATTGAAAATCTTGGGTAACAAAATAGATATGACCCTAAAAACTTGTTATTTCACAGAGGGACGGTGCCTTAGTTCCTGCATCACAGAGTATTGTGTGCCTGATATGCACCCTCTCTCAGAGTGCATCAAATATGAGTACAATCCAATGGTAGGCTTTATTGATTGCAACACGGTAATAGTGTGATGAAGCCTGGAAGAGAATAGCACAGTTAACTTCAGATGTTATGGGCGAAACACAGTAGGCAGTGCCAGTCTCCGGCCAGTGGCGTTTGGAGATGACAGCCGGGTGAAGTGCACACTTCATCACAGCTGAACTGAACAAAGGCAGATTGAAGAAGCTTAGGAGGAATGCAGCTCCAATCCTGATGACAATAGAAGGATTGGGAGCTTGTTCTTAATAAATTGGACTGAGGGAAATGCTGGGAAAGAATTAACAGGAACATGGTCCCAATTCTGTCGGCCATGAGAGAAGCTTGTGAGCTTGTTCCTTTGGACAGAACTTGGAAACCTCCGTAAATTGCTATCATTAAACATATAATTTTTTTTCAAAAAGTAAAATTAAAAGTTTAACTGGTAAATACTGACTGGTACTAGGCACACAAAGCAGATTACAATCCAGCAGTTTATGACCTAAAAGTGGGGGTATAAATAAGTCACTCATGCAAGCGTGAGGGTAACTGTGGAGCAACACACTGCCAGTGATTCAGGGAGCGCCATGATGCAAACCAATAAAAGGAGACAAAAGGAGACATTACATCTAATAGACAAACAAGCTACTGAAAGGGGGGAGACACAGAAGGTTTTCACACGAGGGCAGAGACACTCGTCGGCTTGCATTTGGTCTTCTTGATACATTTTGGATAAGCAAGTGAAACTGTGCAGTTGGGGCACATGGCCAGTTTATAGACCAAATACATGAATGTTAATAGCTAGGACTCACTGGACTTGACGCCAACCAGTACAACCAGTGTTTCACAGGCACTAGTTATATAGATTTTTTTTTTCTTCTAAATATTCTGGGTTGTCTTTGCCTCTCGGCAAGATCAAACAATGACTGGAACGTCATATTATTTCGTCCGACCAGGAGGACTCTCGAGTGGTCCGAGAAGATCGGACAGTCCAGTCGGGTCGGAGGTCGACCGACCGTTTATTGAAACACCCATTAATAGACGGACTGTCCGACCCAGTCGTGGGCCGTCCATCGCTATGTCAGACGATGTTTATTGAAACAGACCCCCGGACTTCCCAGCAGATCTTCATATGATTTTAGCCTGATGGACTATAACTTCTCAAATTGACCATTGTAACATTAAACAGAAAAATACAGTATGTGGAACTATATAGTACAAAAATGTATTGACATTTAGATGGACTAAATTTTGTCCAACAAAAATCTGCACAGATAGGGGATCTGTATTCTGGTGTCAATTTTGCATCAATAGATGCGCAGCCCAAATGGGCTTACAAAGCAGACTATCAGTTTCTATGTGCCCTGCACATTACGAAGGTGTCAAATCTCATATATATTAAATATATTGCAAAACATGAACAGTACATTCTGTATGCATTAAAGTTTCACATGCATGAAATAAACGGTTCTCATATCGAATGCATGTATTATTGCCTACTTTCCCAAGCTTTAGAAATAAAACCTGCCCGTCTTAAGAATGCATGTTTGTTCTAAATGAGTGGAGAAGGCAAGTGAGATGGTGACAGAAAAGGACAGAAGTAGACTGGGATTTGATGTCCTCCTCCAAGGAGATGTATTGTCACTTATTTTTTTTTACAGGATGCCACTCATCAGTGTGAAGAATCAATTTAAAAGCCAATCACAAGTGAATAATCTGCTTTGTGTGCATTACGCCAAGTTCAGGTTCTGCTATCCATCACCATGCTTTAATTGCATCCATTTTCTTGCGGGCATATTCTATTATCCCTGTGGCATGTTGCAGCCATGCAGCTGAATAAATCCTGAGACATAGCTCCTCTGTTATGTGAATGTGCGGGACAACAACCCGAAAAGTTATATTTGAATGAACGGAGATCTTTAATAAATATAACAAATTGAAAACACAAAATACTTCATTCCTGCATTTCACAGCATTTTACCACAAAATCCAAAATAATTCTCATCAATGCATTTAGCCCCAAAACTTGTATTTTCATGCAAATGAAAAAGTCTTTTTTTTTTTTTTCAAATTAAATGGTTCAATTGCTCAAGGTTCTGAACGGTCAAAGGATCTGGCATTAGTCATCATTAACCTGCAGTAATGCACTCTAATGAAGAGCAGGCTTGTGTTCGTGTTGTTGGGGCCGATTAATTACCTGTCTAATGGCATTTTTGGCAAACATTTTGCATAAAGTGTCATGTTCGACAATTAATTTTTTACTTTTTGCATCAAGAGGTTAAAATAATATTTGAAATTATTCAGCTTGCTGCAATAAGAAAGCGCAAATTTCTAGGGCTTACCACTAGAAACGAAATCGATTTTCTGTGCCATGTCAGCACAGAATTCCTGGAGTGTTTAGTGACAATCATTGTTGTGTGTTCCCCCAAGGGATTGCTCACATTTAATGGTGAATTTTGACCCCTCTGAAATGGTATTACTACCTACAGTATAGCGCAGCAATTCTCTGCGTAAACTGATCACTGCGGTAGAGGACATCATGTCCCTGCCTGGTGAATGGCATAGAAATCATTTGGCAACTAGCAGCCTGCAATCTTTTTCTTCACTGGTGACTGGTGAATGTCCAAGCTGCCAATGTGTCACAAACAATAATGAAGGCCAAAATGAAAAGAAACTAGAAGGCACTCAGGGACAGAAATTCATTGAAAGAGGAAGTCGGATTTGGATTTGTCCTAACATGAAGTGTTTGTACAAAGAAGTAATCTGATGGCTGATGTGAGTGTTAGTGTCATGTGACATTGGGGCGACTGCTGACTTTACCGGCATAGAGATTATTTCAGATCCTGGATGAAGAATATGAGTCGGATCTTCATCAAAATGATCACTGATTTTTTCTGATGTATATCTTCAATCTGGGAGTGAATAAATATGAACAATGCAAATCATTTAATTCTCTACAAAAAAATTTTATTCATCATTCGCATGCAACTCTGTGAATTGTACAGTTTACTATGGAATGGCCCACAAACAAACGAACAAGCAAACAAATGAAAAAACAAACAAACGGTGGAGAAAACAACCCATTAGCTACCCTACAGGAGTACGCACAGAATCATTTATTTCCACTGTCGAGGAGATTAGGTTTTTGTTTCGGTTAGTATCTTTTTTATTACGAAGGCAAAGGAGCAGTCATTGAAAGCGTGCAAACGGTTAGCGTTTGGGAGAAGAAAAGAAAAGAAAGTCAGTCAATCCCATGCAGCATTCCGGGGATATTTCATATTTAATACTGGATACGCTTTCACGGCGTTTTCATGACGGGTGCTTGATGAAGAATGATGCTCCCTGGTTTGTGCAGACCAGCCTGGGTTTTGTACTTCACTTCGAGTGACTTAAAATAAACCCGATCGCATCAGACTCTGGAGAATGTGTCCAGTCCTTGAGGACAGATTTACAACGGAGAGTAGAACACTTGGTCCACAAGTGTTTTCCTGCCACACTGGCCACTTCAACATGTGGTCTGGTTGAACGAATCCCATTGTGAGCAAGATCTGATCCCGGAGCACACAGGCTTGACTGTTAATACGGTCTGGTATGATTGGATGGAAAAAGTTGCATTGAAAAGACAAGTGTAGCCACAGCCATAGATTCACCTGGCAAGTGTCTCATTTTTTCAGGTGTACCAAAGCCGATGGGATGTGAAAAAAAAAGAATTCTTGGGATCCAACGAGAATTCAAGGCTATGCTGGCTCCAAAATATTACACTTAGAGAAAAAAAAAATATTGTTCAACATCTTGTCTTCAATACTGGGCTCAGTGTGCTGTTTTTGCGCTATTGTTTACAGCTTACCTCAAAATGGCCGCTGGCGAGCACGACTGCTGATATCAGCGTAGACAAATCAATATTGTTCAGAGGATGACAAGTTTCTTTCTGAATGCAGTTTCAGAGCTGCCCCCCAGAAATTCCGGGCGAACCACTTGTACAAGAGCGCTTCTGGAAAAACGGAAAAGCCACAAATGCAACGCAGCCTACAAGCCGACTGACCATAAGCCTCTAATGGTCAAAATAAGACATTTTGAAGTGTAACCATCATATTCATTGGTCTATTTATAGCTGCGTGTAAGTGTAACCAATTGATTTCCATCAAATTTGTGCTGTCAACTCGTCAGTAGATATGCACACACAAAGGCACAGTGAGGATTCAGTCACCAGCATTTCATAAAAAGATACAGAGTATAATTGAAATGTCGACTTTAAGTTTCATTTAATATGAGCTGACGCTAATTGGAGATTATAATGTGCCCATAGGTATGAGCACCCGTTCAGGAGTGTATAACACGATATACCCATAAAATAACGCGCTGAAAATGTCATCAAATGATACACAAATAATTCAAGTGAACAAATTGTTTCCTGAATTTTGCAATTCTGCATATAAGCTTTATTCTGTGAATTCAATGATCATTGTTGAGGTTTTGTCTTAGTGTTTCAATAAAGCAATCACCTTCTTCTGGACATATACAGATAGTCAAACTTATCTGTGTATATCATTACATTTACAGCACTGACAGTACTTTTGGCCGGTGAAATTCTTGGCTGGCTGCTAAGTTTTAAAATCCCTGAGTCATAGTGTCTAGAGGGTCAGAAAGTTATTTTCAAGCCCTAAACACTTCTGTTAACTTTGCAAGGTAACTAGGCCATTTGGACTTGGCAGAGGTCTGCGCGCTCCGAGTGCTCTTCTAGGTTATTATGAAACTTACACTCTATTTTATCTTCCACTTTGCTCACTAGTCATTTAAATTTTAAGACATTTGATTTACAGTATGTCATCTTCTACTGTCCCCATTGTCAGTTACACTGTGGTTGTGCAGTGATGGGATGACATAGCTGACAGTGACAGCCTCAGTCTTTAGCCAGGGGTGACCGAGGCCCACAAAATCTGCTGAATAAGTCGTTCCCACCATGGAGCCCTTTACTCATCGATGGATATGGTGTCAGCAAAGACCCTGTATTGATCCTTCATTTGGCCAGAAACGTTAATTATACATTACAAATTAAAACCAAGAAAGCAACGTGCAGTGATTTTCCAAATGCAGTTGGAAAAATTGATTGAACTGAACTCAAACGCCAAGATACAACAGTCAAGGGAATTAACTTAATTAGAAAAATGTATTATAAAGTGAAGCAATCTTGTTTTGAAAGGCAAAAAAAACCCCAAAAAAATAGAGTTTAAGTTGGCTTACCAATTCAAAATGATAGAGCCGTATCCCAATTTTTAAACTGACCATTTCTTTCAGTGAATACTGAGCATCGTAAGAAATCTGGTGTTGACATAAAAAGAACAACATTATTCCAGTTGCACCTAGGCTTTTTAAATTGGGATTGGGCTTTTTGAATTGAAGACCTCTGTGCAAGAAGAACCTAAGTCACAGGATAACGCTTTTGAAATTTTGAGGGTCAACGTTTTCAAAACATGTTGCAGATAATTTTTTTTTCATGGCAATATGCCATGGAGCCAATTACAGTTTCCAGGGGCTATGGAGAGCTGAAAATATATCTCCACAAAAAAAGGTTTATTGTATCAATAAGTTTATCAGAAATTTAGTTTTGGACTTCAGTACTTTTTGCACCCAGGTCTTCAATTTAATGTTACTTGCATTTCATTGCCGTTCATATTTTGAGCTGTGAAAGTGATTGGGAGCTTGTTTCTTTAAAAAGGAGCACAGTATTGTCTCTTATCCTTAGCACAAAGAAATAGTACTGATTACTAATCAGAATATAACAGATATTCCAGAAATTGGCTTTTTGAATGGGCCTGTTCCCATTCTCTCTCTCTCTCTCTCTCTCTCTCTCTCTCTCTCTCTCTCTCTCTCTCATCTCATGAGCTCAGGAATAGATAGCATAAAGACAATAAAACTCATTAAGGACTGTCCAACTTTTGCTTACGAATCAAATTCAAATATTACACATTACCTTCAATAACATTACATTACATTACAGGTTCTTAGCAGATGCTCTTGTCCAGAGCGACGTACAAAAGTGCACAAGATCAGTACAAAAGAGCAGAAACCAAATCCATTATTTTAGTCCCTGATATTCCATTTATCCATCCATAATAATCCGTCTTTTCCTCACTGGAGTTGCAGCGGGAGCAGAAGCCTATCCCAGCTGACCCCCAGTGAAAGGCAGAAAGGCAGAAACACGCCCTGGACAGCCTGCCAATCTATCACAGGGTGCGCACACCATATACTCACACGCTCACACCCACATAAACACAGGAAGAACATACAAAGTCCATACAGCGAGGACCCAGGCCAGATTTGAACCCACCACAGATAGAACAGATGTTTAAGGGTCTAAAACATCCTTAGCACAGCAGAGTGGTTAAGGCGGTACTGTATTTACATAGAGAACAGAAGCACGTGAATATTTCATCACACTTCGTTAAGTTGCAGAAGTTTCAAATTATCCTCTTCATAGCCGATCGTGGCACCTTTGACTCTGATTGATGTGGATCGTGAGGGATATTTCTCCATATGAATTTCTTTCATTCCAACATGTTGGTACCAGTGAATAGAGCTTTCATGCCATATAAAGTACGTCCCACACAGATTAATTCATCATGGACAATATGATGGACAAATGACTCAACATACTATGCTGTATGAAGAAAAAGAAAGTCTGAAAAGGGAAATGGCATGGCCGTTCTCTTATCTCTTCAGAAGAATACGATGGGATGAAGACACAGTCATCCCTCCTAATATTGCTTAAATCCAAATGCTGGTCTCTTATCTGCTTTTATTCAGCAGGGCATATAGCATTGGGCTCCGTCCATCCGTCCGTCCGTACGTCCGTCCGTACGAACACATAAAATTGAGGCGGCGGGGGATATTGCCATGTTAGTGGCAAACACTTGTTCAAATTCAGGCCTGATCCTGTATCATGGACAGCACTATCGTTTGCTATTCAAATCCAGGCCTTACCCTGAATTATGGCTAGCATTTTCGCTGGATGCTGTGCCCAGGGGAATGAAGTACCCTCTGCTGGGTGTTTCTCTTAAATTCTAGTGGCCAATGGACAGGTTAAAAAGTTACTAATGCGTGATGAAAAATAATACCCATCTTGTAAAATGTCTCACCAACTTTGCTATACTGAAATAGTTTGCGACCCTGTCTTGGACTGCTCAGACCTGACAGACAATTTCAGTTCTGCATGACAGGAAATATTCTATTCTTCCTTTGAATGTTTTTCAATATTGTATGCATGCAGGTTCAGTTACTATTAACAGATCCCAGCTGAGCCCAGAGGATGAGGAGTGTGTTTTTCATTTCACTGGATTCATTTTTCATTCAGAGGCCAGACAGGATGATTCTTTTCATTTTTCTTTGAGCAGTCAGTCTAATCAAAAGTGACACTCAGTGTTGCCATTTCCACTGTACGATCTTTGCCAGAGCGATACCAGATCCCTGCTTTGCAAACAGATGAATTGCCCTCTGAAGTTTGATTTGCAATCGCTTGTTCAACCTCTCTTCTGCCCAAAGACGACATTCTATCGCTCCAAATCATGCGGGAAATGGTCTGACCAAAAAAAAAAAAAAACCATTGAACCTTTTAGATTTGACTTTAGAAGATATTTAGGCTTTATTTTATATTTTGATTTTATTCACAATTGACACTTCGCCCCAACTATTTCGGAATTGGGGTTGTAATTACACCCTTTTCAAATCTATCAATCTGTGTGTAGGCACAGCTTGCTGCACTTTCCATTGATAAATCACACCGGACACAACCATATATGGTCAATGCAAATGAGCACATTAACTCTTTGTCCCAACTATTTCGGAATTGGGGTTGTATGTATACACTGTGTGTGTGTGTGTGTGTGTGTGTGTGTGAGTGTGTGTGTGCTAGGGGTATGACAATCACACAACTGATATATTTCAGAATATTTCCTTAACGGCTGTGACTGTTCTTTTAAATGGGCTATAATCCGCGCTCCTCTCTCCCTCGCACACTGCAATTCTCTGACTCAGCAGCTGTGTCGCCAATTCCTCCTGTTCTTCAAAAAGGGTGTAAATCATGGTACGCCATGGTCAAAATGGGTGTAAATGTCCGCACTTTTTCCTGTCAGGTTTCGGTTTGATAGATTCCAAATTTGGCGGAGAAAAGTGCGTATGCACAAAACGGGGGAAAAAGGGTGTAAAAAAGGTGTATCTACAGTGATAAATGGGGCCCCAGGCCGAAATTGAGAGGAAGGCGTTTTTAGCGGACAACCTAATGCGACAGCAATAGGGGATCTGTAAGCCAAAATATGGATTGGCCACAAGGTCCCGGCCGTAGGACAGGGAATAAACCAAACCAACCAAAAGGAGGAGAACAAAAAGCGAACCTATAAGGGCGAACACAGAGACTCCGTAAGTAGAGCTTCTTAAGCTCCAGAAAATGGAAAGACAAAATGGCAAAATCTGAGTCAAAGAAAAACCAAAACCCCAATTCCAAAATAGTTGAGACAAAGTGTAAATTGTGAATAAAATCAAATCAGAGGACACAATGCCCATGATCTCCAATAAGAATGTCAAGTTTGGACTCGTCTGACCACAGTACACTTTGCTACAGTCCATTTTAAATGAGCCTTGGCCCACAGAACACGGCGGTGCTTCTGGATGATGCTCAACAATGGCTTCCTTTTTGCATGATAGAGTTTTACGTGGCAACTGTGGATGGCACGGCAGACTGTTTACAGACAGTGGTTTCTTGAAGTATTCCTGGGCCCATTTAGTAATGTCAATGACAGAATCATGCCGGTGAGTAATGCAGTGGCGTCTGAGGGCCCGAAGATTGCGGGAATCCAGTAAAGGTCTTCGGGCTTGTCCCTTACACCCTTAGATTTTTCCAGTTCCTGTGAATCTTTCGATGATGTCATGCATTGTCGATGATGAGACCTTCAAAGACTTTGCAATTTGATGTTGAGTTACATTGTTTTTAAAATATTCCACATTTTGTTTACACAAGCCTTCACAGGTTGGAGAGCATCTGGCCATCTTTACTTCTGAGAGATTCAGTCTCTCTAAGACATCCCTTTATAGCCAATAATGTTACACACCTGATGCCAGTTAACTTAATTACTTGCTAAATGTTCTTTCAGCTGATTCTCTTATATATTAATAGCTTTTTCAGCCCCTTTTTTGCCTGTATCCAAACTTTTTTGAGACCTGTTGCCTCAGAAAATTTGAAATAAGCTCATTTTGTGGAAGAAAATGAAGAATGGCTCAGTTTCAACATTTGACATGTTATCTATGTTCTATTGTAAATACCATATAAGCTCATGTGATCCGAAAGTCATTGCATTTTGATTTTATTCACAATTTAGACTCGTCCCAATTATTTCAGAATTGGGGTTGAAGATAAGGATTTCTTTTCCCAACCATGCCAAAAGGCAAAACAAATTACAACATAGAGGTGTCTCGGTCTGGACAAACAGAACCTAAATATAGCACAGCAATAAAGACGGAGACGCAGCTCAGTGATAACCAAAAATAAAGAATTAGGTTCTGTATTGAAATAGGTAAGGTGGCAAGAAAAATAAATGGGAGAAAATTCCTCATCTGGGGCACAGCCCAGTAACCTGAATCAAACAAGAAAAAACAGAAGAAAAACTAATTCCGTAAGGGAACTCAGTCTGAGATGCCCTTCAGAGAACAAAGGTTTCATGGACTGTGGGTTTGAAGTGTAAAGGTTCCTCAGCTGTGGACCAAGAAAAGTGAGTCGCAGCTCATTAGAAATAAAAACCCACAACCTGAGCGCAGTCAGGAATAAACCCCCACTAGGAACAACCAAGTGAAATAACCCAGCCCCAAATATCCCAAGCAGGGTCTGGTCGGAGCCCGGAAATGAAAACACTGGTCTTAGGAATGGTACAGCAAGGATTACTTAGAAACAACAGAAAATATAAAGTTAACCAATAGGTAATTGTCTCTTTTTCTGAAGGTGTAGTGACACAGAAAGAACCCACTAAAGCAGACACAGAATTTATAATTTCTTTTTACAAAGATTCTGCCATAACATCCACAACCAGCCCTGTGCAAGGCAAGGTAACACAGAAGCACAGACTGGAGGGAAGTCAGTGCTTAAATACAGACATGCCCAGAGAGAGAGACGCAACGAGGAACACCTGCTACCGGTGAAGACATTCCAGAAGGCAGGTTGCCAATGAGTGGCCATTTCAAGGAGCTGCACCCAGAACCATGACATAAATGACATTGAAGATCTATAAAATTAATTTTAAGGGGACTGTAAACCTGTTTTAGACATTTTCAGTCATTTTTCAGTTAATTGCTTTCAACATGTATGAGGGACTTATAACCACCATAATACTCAATTGTTCAGTTATAATTTCAGCGGTAGTTATTAGCCATCAGTTTTCCCTAGTTTGTCTATTTGGCTTGTCTCCTGGGTCTCAGGGCGCACTGGGGCCTATTGCGCAAAAGTCGGATGCTGAGATCCTGGATCAATGCCAAAGCGAGGATTGCCATATCCCAAACAGCACGTAGCTGGCTTAATTGATTACACAAAGCCAGGGATGGGCAATGAGGGCCATATCTGTCCCTGGTTTTCACACCAACTTTTGGCCTTTAATTAGTGGATTATCTACTTTGTAAATTAGCCAAACTATTCATGAAATCTGACATTTATGCGCATTTTTTAAAATGATCTTGAATGACCACCAAAGACTGTTCAAAGACTGACTCTGTCTCCTAACTACATAAAACATTTTTCTTTGATCAAAGCTTTTCACGAATCTATATTTGTGTATGCAACCAATTAACTCAATTAGTTAGGGTAATTGATAGAAATAAAAACCTGCGTACACACCGGCCATCGAGGACCGGAGTTGCCCACCTCTGCACAAAGCCAATAGCGGGTGAAGGAGGATAGGCTAAGTGAAGCCCGGTGCCGCTCATCCTGCTGAGTACGTGCACACGGCTACCTCAAATAGACCCCGAGATCAATCACAGAATTGTTGATCGTCACCATGGACACTGAGTAGCTGCAGCAGACGCATGCGCCAGCAACACTCAAAGACCACATTCAGACAGAGGGACGATGGGACCTGTTAAACTTTATTGTTTTTTTTTTTTTTTGGAATTATTCACTCATTTTGAATTTGATGCCTGCAACACATTCCAAAAAAGCAGGGACAGGGGCACGTTTACCACTGTGTTACATCACCTTTCCTTTTAACAACACTCAATAAACGTTTGGGAACTGAGGTTATTAGTCGAAGAAGCTTTGTAGGTGGAATCCTTTCCCATTTTTGCGATGTCCGATTTCAGTTGCTCAACAGTCCAGGGTCACTGCTGTAATATTTCGACTTTTGATGTCGCTTGGATGGCAGCATATGTTGCTCCAAAACCTTTATGTACCTTTCAGCATTAATGGTGTCTTCACAAAAGTGCAAGTTAGCCATGCTATGGGCAATAAAACATCTACAAACCATCACAGATGCTGGCTTTTCAACTTTGCGCTGATAACAATCTGGATGATCCTTTTCCTCTTTGTCCCAAAGGACAAAAGATCCATTTCTGGGTGTTGTTGATATTTGGCTTTTGCTTTGTATGGTAGAGTTTTGACTTGCACATGTAGATGTAGTGACAAACTGTGCTAACTGACAATGATTTTCTGGAGTGTTCCTGAGTGCACATGATAATATCCTTTACAGAATGATGTCGGTTTTTAATGCAGCGCCGCCCAAAGCACCGACAGTCACGAGTATTCAGTGTTGGTTTTCAGCCTTGCCGCTCACATGTAGAGATTTCTCCAGATTCTCTGAATCTTTTGATGATATTTTGGACCGGAGATGACGAAATCCCTAAATTTCCTGCAATTGCACGTTGAGAACCTTCGTTCTAAAACTGTTGGACTATTTGCACATGCAGTTGATCACAAAGTGGTGACCCTCGCCCCATCCTTGCATGTGAAAAACTGAGCCTTTTGGGGACACTCCTTTTATACCTTATCATGATGCCCACCTGTTTCCAATGAAGCTGTTCACCAGTTTGAGCATTCCTCAGCTTTCCCAGTCTTCTGTTGCCCCTCTCCCAGCTTTTTTGGAACGTGTTGCAGGCATCAAAATCAAAATGAGTGAATATTTCCAAAAAAAAAGCAATAAGGTTTATCAATTTGAACATTAAATATTTTGTCATTGTAGGGTACTCAACTGAATTTAAGTTGAAAAGGACTTGCAAATTATTGAATTCTGTTTTTATTCATGTTTTACACAACGTCCCAACTTCATTGGAATTGGGGTTTGTACATTTTTAGATATTTAGAAACCTTTAATGATTTTTGGATGAATTGTCACATCATGGAATTGTGTTAAATGTGCCAAAAACTTTTGTATAGTACTACACTCATTTTGTTTCTGTCAATTGCAGCGCTTCACTGGGGCTACACCACTCTTATATAGAAAGAAATATTAAAACCCAGGATGTTATGTTTTCATAGCCACATTACATCAAATGGAAAATATCTACATCTTGCACAGCACTCTGTACACATTTCCCTGTAATTTAGCAGACACATTTGGTATCATTGGAGACTTTTTGATCTCCAGCAGAATTTGAAGTTCCAGGCTTTGAATACAGCAGCTGCGCTTGATGGACACATATATGGGTTTGTAGGTTTTATGGGGTTGATTAATTTTGTATAGCTGGTCACTGCAGGTGTAGGCCTAACTAAGGACGTCAAATTATCTGGCATTTCAAAGAGATTTCAAAACAATGAAGAATTATGTATTAACTTCAGAATAAAATTTAACCTGAAATAAACCCTTTCAGATGTTTAAAAATAACTTTCCTCTGTTAAATTTCTAAATTCATGCCCGCCTTATGTATATAAATGCCATATCTACAGCAAAATATGGTGTAATGATCTATAACTGGTTTGTCAAATTGAAATGAGTGTGATAACCAAGAAATGTTTTAAAAATTATTACTGTTCTAGTGCGTTGTAGTATGGTGAAATATGAAAAACTGAGTAAAACACAGTATCTTTATTGTTGGAGATCATGTTGACATGCATCTGTCGTTTTGCAGCACAATATAGGCTGCAAAATAATGATATAGGCTATTTACTATGAAAAGCATCCATTCAGTAATGTGAGCAGTTTTTGTGGCATACTAAAATGTGTTATCAGCAACATACATATCTATGAATAATTCGGGACAGTCCTGATAATGTGTGACCAAGACTGAGGAGGACAGAAATACCAAACATTATCTGAAGACTGCAAGAAACATTTTAATCAAAATGAATGCATCCTGCAATCAAAAGTACTTTGTAGTTTTGCTAGCCTTTCAGCTCACCTACTTCAGCTCTTTTCAACAGACAAGTCACTTTTCCTTAGACATAACAGATCATAATATATTACCACACTTGAAAAAGTGTATAGTCTCTGACTCTCCTGCTTCTGGCCACAACCAATATACTATTTCACTGACATGTGCACTAGGTTACTGATAACTTTTTTCCACTGAGATGTGCACATAGGCCCGTATTCAGAAACGACACTCACACTCACCCTCCACTCACCATATAATGAGTACGATTAAAATGTAACTGGAGTGTGAGAAAGAGATTGACCTACCACTAACCGAGGGAGTGGTCCCACTCCTCGCCAGGTGCTATTCAGAAACGCCACTCGAGCATAACTGACAGTCGTGGGCACTGGGTACCACAGGCGGTGCGTCGGCTGCTGTAAAGGGACGCTCAATCTTCACCCTTCAGTGCTGAATGTCGATGTCGATGTTTACTTTTCTTGATTAAAAAGTTTCTCAGACTAATTGCTAAAACGACAATCAAATTTATTTTTGATAGCATTGTTATACATTGCTTCACAAAATTGAGGCATTTCTTTCGCACATACATGACGACGTAAAATATAAGCATACATAAATTCAGTAGTCAAGTGGCTCGCGAAAGGCGCAGGACAGCTCGCGGGGCTCACTAAGCAACAAGCAGTGAAACGTGCCAGACATTTCCTTCTACATTCAGCAATTAAGAATGTACAAAAGAATGGATTCTCGTGACTTACAGCGACATGAGCCTCGCAGACCAATCCACACACACCCCACGAGCCAGCTGAGTGCAGTATTTTCCAACCCATCAGTAAAGAAAAGTGTGAGAAATCCGTGAGAGTTGACAGACATGCGTCATTAATGAAAACTGGCCGCACCTGATAATGCTGAGAGTTTTTGGAGTTTTTGCAATGGTAATGTAATGAATTGAAAACAGGGCAATAATTATCAATGCTCATTCTAACTTAACAAGTAGAACTGGTGACACATGATAATCCTTTGGATTTTTGGAGTTCAAGTAAATAAAATTTTATTAAATGATTGGATATGACCTTTTTTCAAACATTATTTTTAAGGGATGGTTTTGAGCTTCCCCTATTGCCAGTTCACCAGTAGGTACTGGTGGGTACACAAATGCTAACCTTGAGTTCACCACAGTGCAGTTTGTAACCACTGAAACCAGAGGCATGTTCAGAATCGCGGGCGCCCGCGGATGCTCTCGAGCGTTAGATCCTGAACGCCTTTGCCCACCCGGGCGCTTGCGAGTGTGCACGAACTATCGCTTGAGCTGCCTCGCCTAGCAATCCAAGATGGCGTCCAGCCTGAAAGGAGGATTGTGTCATCCGGAAATGGGCACGAAACAAAGGATCACTGTATCTTGGCACGGTTTCCTCCACATAGTTTTCAATACGTTCCGTTCCAAGGAGATTCTCGCCTCTTATCATAGCATCTTCTTCAAAAATACATAATGTGTCTGCCACGGCAGACACAATATTCTGTGTCCATCGGTTCAGACAATTCATTTATAACAGCGCGAAGTACACAGTGGCTGTGTCCTTCGAAGGATGCAGCCGCTGAATTGGGACACAGCCAGTCTCTTACTCTGTGCGTCGTCATTTTGATCACAGACCGAGCGCACGCCTCCGTACAGAATCAGCGCGAGCACTCACGCGAGACAGTCGCGCGGGCGCCTGTGGTTCTGAACACGCCTCAGAATCGGCGCGAGCACTCACACGAGACAGTCGTGCGGGCGCCTGCGGTTCTGAACACGCCTCAGGTGGTCAGTTAGTAAGTTACCGGCATTATTATCATCATTAGAGTTAGAATTTGCATAGTTGCGATTGCGTCGAGCACGTGGCTGTAAATGGTCCAGAGTTTCTAATGTTTGTAACCACCTGAAAGCCATGACAACGAAATACCGGCGCAAGTTAGTGCAGCTCAAGGGAGGTGTTTCCTGCACTCAACCTTCACTCAGAAAGAGACTCCATTTTCAGTGTGAGTGAGCCCAGAGAGCAAGCATCTACGCTTCGGATCTGCCCCGGCTCTGGGCCGGATCAGCTGGAGTCGGTACTGAGCTGGGCCAAATCGGGAGTGGAGGTGCTTGCTACCTGGGAGCTCTCTAAAAGCAAAAAAAGGGTTAGGACAACCTCCAACACATTTAGTATAACCTGACACTAACCAAGTTTTACTACTCACTCGCATTCAATTAGTGTGAGTGTCGTTTCTGAATACGGGCCATAGTTTCCAAAATCCTGTGGTCCATAAAACTTATAGTCTGATGCACGTGTTTGCACATTGAAACAATATTATTATAATGAGAATGTATTACTGTTCCCTTACTGCGGCGTAGGAAAACATAGACCGAACTAACTTCAATTGCAGATTGACTAACAAAACAAGTGGATTTATTCTACGCCAAAGGCCTGTTATCCTCTGCAGCTGTGTGAGTGGTAAATACTGCCCTCAGACAGTTTCCAAAGCCAGCATAAAATAGATGTAAATCAAAACAGGTGCATTCCAGGCTCCACATTGACAGCTCCCACCTTATTTAGGCACCCACAAAACATGCATGCCAGCAGTGGGTAAGATAAGGAAGCAAGTACAGGTCATTAACATTTTGAGCTCGCAGAAAAGTTTTGTTGCAGTGGAAATATTTTGTGTGCGCGTGAAAAAGTTTTGCGCACACAGATATAATCACCGTAAGTAGAACAGTTTTGAAGCTTGAGAAATACTTTCTGCATGTGGGAAAAGTTTTGCACTGTGTGTAAAAAAAAAGAAATAGTAGGTGTAGAAATAATTTTGCGCATACGTGAAATGGTTTATGCATACAGATATAAATTGCACATTTGCAAAAATCTTTGGAGGTGTACGAATATTTTCTGTAGTTGTAATAAAAATTTGTGCAGGAATATTTTCAACAGCAAGGTTTCACGAAGTCTGAGAAACAGACCTATATTTCCAATGTGCATATGAGACACTGAAGTTACAGCTCAATAAGTGCAAATTACAAGAACTGATTTTGACCCATACATAACACCTGAGGCTGACCAGTTAATCACCACGCTGCCCACTTACTAGCCAATCCACACATTGCCCACTGACAATGTAACCAAAGGAAGTCAGACTGTTCATTCAGGGGTAAAAGGTTCCAGTGAGTTCCAGGGAGAAAAACAGGCCTTGACAGTGTTTACCTCCATATTTGTTGTGTTAGCTGAAATAATAAAAATTCCAAAATATTTTTGTGTGACAGGATGCACCACAAAAAAGTGGAAGAATCAAATTAAATAAAAATACTATTCTGGACTGCAAAACCACACAGTAGGTTAGGGATAAATGGAATAGCCTGTCAAAGCATGTGTAGCTGGGAGTAATCGCTGCCGACCTTCTCTCTCTCTCTCTGGTTAGATACGGTGGCACAGCCTCACTGCAAGAAGGTCGTGGGTTTGAATCTGGCCTGGGGCCTTTCTGTGTGGAGATTGCATTTTCCCACCGTGTTCGCGTGGTACTCCGGGTACTCCAGTTTCCCCCACCCTCAAAAACATGCAATATAGGAACACTCCTGTATGGCTGTGTGAGAATGTTTGCTGGTGGTTGGAGGGGCCATAGGCGCATACAGGCAGCCACGCTTCCGTCAGTCTTCCCCAGGGCAGCTGTGGCTACAAAAACGTAGTTTACCACCATCAGAGTGTGAATGTGTGAGTGAATGAATATTGTATCCATTATGAAGCGTCTTTGAGTGCCCAGATAAGCACTATATGAAACTGATGCATTATTACTATTATTATTAATATTATTATGCAAGTATCAAGCTCTACTATTTCCAGATGCCTGTTTGAAAATTGTCTGATTGATCATGTTGCTGCCAAGCACTGGCAACATCAAAAAAAGACTTGACTTGGCGGAGAAATTCAAGGACTGGAGTCCAACGGACTGGGAACAAGTCCCTTGGACCAATGCATCAAAATTTGAAATTTTCTCACCCAAACACAGAATTCATGTTCGCCTTAGAGTTGGAGACAGTTTCAAAAATGACCGCTTAACCCCTTCAGTAAAACATTGAGGAAATAATATTATGGTTTGGGGTTCAGTCTGCTCGAAAGGAGCTGGTGATCTCATAACAATCGGTGGAATCATGGATCAAAAGAAGTATCACAGTATCCTTGTGAGGCATGCATTGCCATTTGGAAAGAGTCTGATTGTTCAGGGATTTTTATTTTCAACAATGACCCTAAACACACTTCTAACTTGGGCAAGAATTATCTCATTTGGAAAGGAGCATCTGGTGACATAAAAGTTATGTTTTGGCCTGCACGAAATCCTGACCTTAATCCTATTGAGCAAATCTGTTGTAACATTGAAAGAATCCCTTTGGAATGAACTTCAAACCATATGGTTTAGAGAGTGAAGAATACAAAAAATTTGTAAACAATGCCTGGAAAATTAAATGCTGTAATCAAAGGGTGGCCACACTAGATATTGACTATTTCTCCTCAAGCTATGTAGTTAGGGAAACGCAAGTTCGTGGGCGGCAGTGGGGCTGCTTAAGAGTCACTGCCGCCATGGCATGCAGTACGCACTTAAATGAATGGGCCCGCAACGAGGCAGCGATAATTTCATCAGTCAACACAAAACCTGACATTCGATTGGTTGGCCATTTCAGACAGGAATGAATCAAAAATCTAAGCGCAATCAAAAATGCAAGCAGAAATGTTTGAAGTGCACAGAGGCAGTTCTGAGTGAGAGGATAAAAGGCTGAAGTTTGTGCACAAAAAATCCATCGAAGCAGCAGCAGATTCAAGCGCAAGTATGGCTCATCTGAGTGCGAGAGCAGAATTTTGGGTAAAAAATTTGCAAAATCTACGCCTGAAATCAATGTGTCTGCAAGTCGAAATACCATGCTCTTGAATAATGATAGGGATTTACCTCCATAATGACCATTCTGAAAATAACAGGATTGGATCAGGAGAATCTTTTGTGAACAAGTGGGCTCAGTGTGCTAGAAAATCATTTTTGCACCGGGCCCATCATCACGCTCTTCCGCATCTCATCATGTGGTCAACTTTGTGCGGGTCGACTTAAAATGGCCACCTCTTGACAGTAGATCACTAGACTGAGGTGCTCAGCAAACCTAGCTGATAGTAATACTGTCAGTCACGTAATTCTTCATGCGGATGCTACAACTGCAAGTGTGTACCAATCAGTGGCACACAAAGACACAGAGGTTGACCCTTTTGTTTTCTATAACAGGGTGAAATTGGTTCAGAGCCTGAACATGTCTGTGGACCGAACACATAATGCTGTGACAGTTGGGCGTCCTCCTCAAATGCTGCCTGTGGATGCACTGGAAAGTTTTCTGCTCATGGGTTTGTCTATCTGTGATGTGCCTGTCTCACCAGGCATTTGGGGCTGGTGAAAGAACAATTCACTGTTGGTTGGCACAGTATGGCAGCAGTGCATAATATACTTACAAAGAGAGCTCGCCCCAGTGTTGTAGATATTAATGCAATACTTCAGTATGTAATAGGCCATAGGTGACACAGGCATTGCAATCTTCTTGCATGAATTCACATCTGAACCAGGAAAATAATCCCGCTTACCCTCCATTGCACTTCGTTTCTCTCTACTGTATCCAAAACCACAGATGTCTGGGAAGAGGGAGGAAATGCTAAAACCTTCAAATGCAAAAAAAAAAAAACCCAAAAGAGCTTCATGAATGACATAATCCGCTTTCTCTTCCATCCACTATCTAAGCCACAAACTGGGTTATTCTTCTCGACCTAAACAAAGTAATGACATATTATTCTTTTCTCTTGGAGCTCTCAAGTAATCAATGTGCTTTTCTGAGATGCATTTTAAACTACTGTGAAAGCCATCTGATACTCAATTCCAAGGGCAAAGAGTAATTGGGGAAAACAGCTTGCATCTTCTTTTGTTGGATCACCTTTAACTTTGAGAAGGTTTTCAACCTCTGCTCTGCAGTCATAATCAGAGCAATCAAGTAAAATATAGCAGTTGGTTTTGAATCAGCCCATGTAGGTTAATAATAGTTTCACTGCCAAATTTTACGCATTCTCCTGGAAATGCAAGTGAAATGCACTTACTGATTGACAAACTTGCAATAGGGCTAGCATTATGAAGGACGAATCTGTACTGCATACGGTATAAGCCTGAGATGGCTAGCGAACCAAAGGTTCACAGAAGGACACAACAGTCTCATCAGATAGATAGTGAAATTAAATGAGTGAGGGTTGCTCAGGTTCAAGGTTAGTTTACTGCTCTATCTGATGTCCCAGAGCATCAATGCATTCTCATTTCTTAAAAAAAAAACAATGACATAATCATCAATTCAGTCATAATGTAATAAATCAATGTCAATATAAGGCATGGGAGACCAAGTATAATCGTCCCATTATAGAATTCAGAATGGGATTTCGGAAGAAATAAAGACAATTTAAAACCAGATTTTATCCACAACATTTTATTTTGGATATTACCATAGCTAGACGCAACATTTGGAGACAGATTTTGGTACAGAATAGAAATATTCACCCTTCTGTTACGTGTTTTCGGCATTCTTTATTTGAAGTGGGGTAACAGTTTGGTCCAGTAAAGTTTGTTCAGATGTATTGGTTGCTCTCTCCCTCTTGCAGTACCTCCATTGATAACCTAAAATGTACAACACATGCACAGCCAAATACCTCGATACATCAGGGTAAGACAACAGTCAATGGTTGGTTTTTATACCTTCTTTATAAATACTTTTTATTTTGAAACATTCATAACTAATATGGCTATTTTACAGCTATGCACCAAATGGTCAACACTGCTCATCTAAGTGTAGAGCACAATATTATTACTATATTTACAATTTTATCTACAGACCTTTATTTTGAGGAGGGCAAAGGTTGAGGGGGCACTAAAATACACAAGGGGCAGGAGTACAGTATTCTATTCTGGGCTGTACACATTTTAAATATAGAACAAAATATTTATTAATTTACAAATAGCTGCAACACAACTTATTGCCAATGCCCTTTAAAATATATTCCTCATTTGTTTCTCATTTCATGATTTTATGGTTCACCACAGATCTAAGACCTCTGTTCCTATCCTCCTATACCAAATTCTTGCACCACCAAGTTAACACACAACAGGGTCAGTCCATATCTAAGCATCCAGACCCTCCCAGATGACCCCCTCAGATCCAGGAAATATTCATACCAAACAGATCTCACATGAGTCTAATTTCCATGTTTTGGTGTAGCAATTGTATAAGGTTATCCTGATTCCATTACAGATTTGCATAATGAGTGATTTTTAGTCCTCCAAGTTCCTGGCAGTGAATGGAAATTTGTTGGTTAGCAATGTTAGCAAAAATTACATAATGAGATTAAAAGATGCATTCTTATGGTCTCGAACAAAAACCACATGAACCAGTCCAATGTAGTAGTTGTACATGTAATCCATTGTTAAGCTTCAAATAAAACAATGATTTTGCTTAAAAAATTGTATTGAAGTTATTTCTTGCATGTATTTAGCGGTTTCAAAGAGCCTAGATGTGGCAGATGTGCTGAATTTGGCAATTAATGCCACACAATGCTTAATTTTCATCAATATCTGCTTGAAATAGGTAACATCATTCAAAAAATTGCAGTAAAAAACTAGGCTGAACACCATCTAAATTTTTTTGTCAGATGAAGTTGGCAACTATAGCAATCTATGGTAAAGATTTGAAGGATGTGGTCAATGCGCACATGTTGAACCATGGACTTCAAAATTGCTAATTATTTTTTCCGTAAAATGAAAAACAAGCAAAATATTTAAAAAATAAAATTTTTTCTCATTCCTGGCAAGATAAAAACAAGGTTAAAGTGGATTACCAATGAGAGGTATCAGGACTGGTAACAAAAAAAAATTGAATTCCCTAAATTTTCTGATCTGTAGCATTTAAAAAGTACAGCAATCTTTGCAATTTTTGGCTTTTCAGCTAAATTTGGAGCCCTATTGTGGAACAGCCAGGGTAGATACACCTAATCTGACCAAAAAGTCTGATTCTAGAGGAAAAGTTGGCCAGGGAGACCAAAAATCTGATCTGTAGGTCAAATAATAGAGGAGCAGTGGAAGCCCGAAGTTGGAAAAAACACAATTTTGCGCAAAAAAAAACAAAAAAAGGCAATCACTTCAAAACTAAAAAAAAAAACAAAAAGTATTAGGGATATTGGTCTAATACTATTATTTCATATTCGTATTATTTCATAAGTCCACCAGAGGTACCTATACAAGTTTTTTGGGAAATTTCTAAGGGGGTGACCCAGGAATTTTCTGATTTTCCGGATGCCTTCACTTGGACTGACCCAACGCAGTTTTAAGTCAATGAACCAATATTGATTCTGAAGGTCCATCATTTACTGGTATAGTTTTGAGGAGTCTGGTGGGGTTTTTTCTATGATCACCCAGACATGACCTGGTCATAATTGGACCGTGACTAGACATCCAAACTAGAACCCTCACTCCACCCAACCGTACTCAATTTATAATGTATAGCTATATGCCCTGGAGGATGAGAATGGAGGCAGAAAAGGTAGCATAAGTGCATAAAATGGAGGCACATGTCCAGCAAAGTGATCTCCAATTTAAGAATGCTTGATAAACTTGGATATAACAGATGTGAGGTTCGCCTCCAAACGAGAATCATTACGACACCTAATCACAGATGATATACCCTGTTTTAGCAATACGACTTTTATTTTTCATTTCATAATCTTTTACACACCTTTGTTGTGAAAAAGAATAAAATATAGTCAAGTACAGAAAATAAGGCAGACAGGTAGACCTTCATGTATCAGGCAGTTAAGATAAAAGATCATTCTGAACTTCAAACTGAGGTTTTATTTTTAAAATCAATTCATCTCAATAATCATAAAAAAGGATTGTCAATGTGCAAAATGACTAACAGCACTTTTCAGGCTTCAGTCTCATCCACCAAGTTAAAATGCCAAATACAATTGTTTTTAAAATCATATTAAGTGCCCTTTTTCCCTTTTAATGAAATTGGTCGTAAGACATACACATAACAGCTTAAGACTGAACAGTAAGAGGCTAAAATCAAGATCAGTGCATATGCTTGTGGCAGAATCGGAGTTGTCTAATCTCAGGCCTTCCTCTCGTCATCTCACTCTTATTGCATCGAATCTCCATCACTGACTGCTCTTACTGCCTAAATACATTCCACACAGAATAAGTAGAGGTGTTTACACCTCATAGTAAGTACTTGCACACATGCCAGTGTAAACCGCTTTCTAGTTCTTTTTCAGTTCTTTTCATAATTCAAAAAGCTCAACTACTTTTCACCCATAGTCAAATATGTGATTTCAAGAAGTAAAGGTAGTACCATAAAAGTGCTGATAAAAAAACCTGAATAAATTTAAACAAAAGGCTGAAAATAAACTAGCAGCATGCGCCTCGTTGTGAACTTTAAACTGAATAAACAAAATGAAAAATCTACAAAAAAAATGGAAGAGTGAACATCGGTTTATGGTGTGTACAGAGGTTGTTCATCGCCACTGGAAGAATGACCCGAATGAACAGGAATAGAGTATGCTACAGATGTGGAGGGCAGTGGCAGGTGACCTGTGATCATATGACCTGACAGCAGCTGGCCTGGTTGGGGGGGCACAGAAGCCCCTCCTTGGGGCTGCGCTGGATGTTCACAGAGATGGTTTTGTCACTGAGAGGTAGCTGCAGGACTTTGTTTTTCAGATTCATGCTGTTGGCTCGGGCCAGGTCCAGCTCGTTGAGCGTCGAGGTCGATTGGTCTGGGCGAGACTTGTGGGTGGAGCCTCCAAGACCAGCAGAGGCAAGCAGTGAGACTTTGTCCAGACTCCCAGTGGAGCCGCCGATGCACATCCTCCAAGAGGACCTCTCCTGTACCCTGATGCTGGAGAAGCAGTGAGGGTCCAAGATGAACTTGCTCAGCCCTCCCCCTCCCCCGCCCCCACCACCTGCTCCACTGCCGCCCCCACCCCCCGCCAAATGGTGGAACTGAGAGCTGAGACAGAGGCTCATGAGTTTCAGGCTCTCCACCAGACCCCCTCCGCTCTTTGCCGAGCTACGGGTGGAGCCTGCTGCGTGGTTGGAGCAGCTGGACGGGCTGCCTTGTCCTCTGCTGTCTCTGCCCCCCCCTCCGCCGCTCCCCCCACCCCCTCCTGCTCCAGGGGGGCTACCCTTGTCTGGCCCTGAGTTGCCCCCCTCCCCAGGCGGTTTCCCCTGACCACCGCCGCCACCACCCCCAGGGCTCCCTGGCGGGCCCTCGCTGCTGTCTCTGCGGTTCCAGCCATAGGTGAAGCCAGCGTCCTTGTCCAGGCGCCGGCGGTGGTTGTCCGAGTCGTCGTCACTGGTCTCCGAACTGGAGCAGCTGGAGCCGCGGCCCTGGCTTTTCCGTCGGTGGTAGTGCTTGTGCACGGTGCCCGGCGACGACATGTTCATCTTTAGCCGGCTCAGCTTGGGCGGCAAGCCCTCGTCCATGTCAAAGTCATCGTCCGACTCGCCCTCCTCCTCGAAAATCTGGTTGAGCACGGGGGCGCTTTTGCGGGACGTCAGGCGGTTGGTGACGCTGGCTGGCTTGCGGCGAAGCACCACCTGCGTGGGCAAGGGCGAAGGCTCCTGCTCCTCTTCCTCCTCTTCGTCCTCCTCCACCCGGGACAGGCATGTGCGCTGCTTGCCTGAAGCGGCTGGGGGGGTAGTGGGTGGAGCCATCTTGAGGGGGTTGGCGGGGGCGGGAGCGGCAGCCTGCGGGGGCGGGATCAGGGACAGGTGGGCGGGTTCGTTCGGCTCCTCCCTTCGGCCCAGGTCCAGCAGGCCTTTGCTGCGGTGGCCATTGAGCAGGTTTTCGGCGCTGCGAGCCGGCGACTGTGGTCCCCCTGCGTGGGACATGGACGGGCCTGCCAGGCTGTCCTCAATGTCCTGGTGAATATCAATCTTCGTGGGCCAGGACTGCCTGCAAGCACCAGCAACACACACGATCAGCTTTTATCTCTTCAACCTATTCAATCCACATCAATAAGACAACTATAAAGGCATTGCTTCGATCTAGAAAAGACAGGTGCTCATTCGTAAGGTAGGTGGGATAACAGAAACCAAAATCCTTGAAAAAGAACTGAAAAGCAAAGAAACTCAAAAATGAGGGAAGATATGAAACAAAGAACTTTCAAATTAATACAAAACGTAAGCAGAGCTTACTAATACCCTCGACGTCCCCAATCATGCTTTTTCCGTCGGTGATTATAGAAATGATCTCATTCCGAAAATTAATTTTGACAAAAATAACAACACATCTAGGACACTTAGCACTGCACCTCTCCATATGCTAGAAACCGTGTGTGGCAAATTTGAAAAGAATCCAATATATAATATTTGCAATATCGATTGGACAAATTGACATTGAACCCACTGGAAAATTTCTAAGTCGAAAAACAGGAAAACGGTGATATTTCTGTGAAAAATCATCCTAGATGGCCGAAAATTTGCAGTGCATCTCTCCCTGTGATAGAGCACGTGTGCCAAATTTGAAAAGAATCCAATGAATAATATTCGAGATTTCGGACGGACTGACAGACTGAATTTTTGGCATATAACTATATACCCCGACGACGAAATGTCGGGGGTATAATAGGCCTAAAGTAAGGGTCCACAGATCAACTAAGATGAAACCAACTCAGTGCTCTTTCCAATTTCATATCTGAATGACTCATCAGAGTTTATCAGCATATTTTAAAACTGCATTCAGTCCCAATATATTTAGCCAAGTAGCTACATCCATAGAAAATTTCTATCTGCGTGGGACACCATCTTCGAATTTCAAATATAGTTAAACGTGCTTGGGCAGTGTGGGCACAAGACTCTCTTAAATCTCAGCCACGCCCCATTAATTAACAACAAGGCAACAGTTAGCCTATGTGACAAAGTGCAAATTCAAGCAGAAGATAGTTTCTCTAGTCTTTTTTGTCACCACTTCCATTTTCCGGTCCTGAAAATTGTACTTTGACTGCCCCACAGCGTAAAAGCAGGTCCCTGCGGAAGCCTCAACATGAAAACATATCGAACACAATGGCAGGTATATCCAAGGAGTCTCCAAGCACTCCGACACCAAAGAATATAGGAAGTTGTGGTAGAAGAAGGCACTCTTCTCCTCCCCCTTACCCATCATCCTGTCTGTACCTGCCTATTCAACCAATCCAGTCCCATTGTTATCTTTTGAATGTCTCTCCACCCTCCACCCCCCCCCCCCAATCTCACCCCCCCCCCGTTGATAATTCATTGGTTTTCTCTGCCATTTGTCCTTCTGTATCCAATCAGTTCAATCCTAACTGTAAAGAACAGCCCACCTTGTTTCAGCATAAATCTCTGGGCCTCCATCTTTAGGGCCTCTTGCTTGCTGCTACCAGCCAGAGCCACAGACTTCAGCAGTTGGTTTTCACTGGTATGATTCACCATTTGTTCACAATTGTAACATTACAATAAACTTGATAAAAGACTATCTGTCATAATCTCTCGGTTCTACGACAAAGTCTTAATTGCTTACCTGCTCTCGTTTCAATGAACAGTATACACTTGAGAACACAACTCTAGCCACATTCAGTCCCTCATCATCAACCCTCCCACAACCCATAAACCACAGCCCCAGCAAATTAAATAGGTTAGGAGAACAGGCCAAGGTTGGAGACAGCTTTCTACATCCTGCAGAAATGAATGATCTGCAACTAAGCCAATGCTCCCAGCCTTGCAGGCAGACACCAACAACTGGAATTTACTGCCAGGGATTTTAAATGTTCCTTATAATAGACACAGTGCAGACGCAATTGACCAGTGTAAAATAAGTTTAGAATATCTTTCTATGACAGCAGATGCACAGAAACAACTGCACTAGAACATGTGGTACTGCTAACGCAGTATCACATTTAGACAGGCATTATGGTTAATTTGAAGACCTAAAGGCATGAAAAAGACATCCATTATATATCCTTTCTACGATGCACGAGAAGCTATGAACAGTTTTTTTTCTTTTTTTCCAATTGTAATTAGAAAAAAATATTCCCAGCAGGGCAGTTCACTGAAGGTGAAAAATCGCTTGCATTGAAGTGCATTGCAATGTAGAACAGGTTTATTAAAACTAAAAATTGTCAAAGGCAGATACTGAGCTCCAAGAGAGCTTTCACTCAAATCTATGATGACAGGCTCTGGTTAAATAATTTAATGCAGGCAAGTCCCTCATTCTTACATCTGCAGTGATCAGATGGCCTAATCCTGGCAACCACCGCACGGATTTATTTCATTAGCATAATGCACTAATGCTGTAGTTATTATCATCGGCTTTAATTAAGATGAGGGAGAAGGGAGATACACCGCGTCCGGCAGGAAACCCCCCCCCCAAACTTTTCTCTACTGCAGTGATCCAGTACGTTATTACATCAACTCTCCTCCCGGAGATTGTCTGCAGGTTTCCCGTAGGTTTTCTTTTCAACTCAAATTTAGCACGCCCGTCCCAACTTATTAACAGCTTGACGTGATTGCGATCTTTTTCAGTTGAGTTTGCATGAGTGAAAGCCTGCAGGGTCCAGAGGTAACAGAGCTCTCTGAGGACTAAGCTGGTTAGCACTAGCTTATATTGCAGCACTGGCTTATATTGCCGCACTGGCCGGCTGCATGAGCATCAGTACCTGAACTGGGCTTTGATGTTGCTGGGGCTGGATGAGCGGTTCTGGACTTCCTTCTCCTGCTTCTCTCTCAGGATCCTCTCAGCCAGCAGGAAGTACGTCGCAGTGATGTGGTTGTACTTGTTTGTTTCCAGTGCACTGAAAAGAGGATTGAGAGGGAGCTGATGGTATGGCAGACGCGACACATGAAAAGCTTACAGGGGTAGAGCCTTTTTTCACCCGGCCATTTGTGCAGGTCTGTGCGCCAGACAACAGCAGCAATACTGCGCAAGTTCCAGAGCTAACAAAGGAGCACTTTAACGAACAAACTAACGGAAGGAGCCCTACAGGCGTAGTTTTGTTTCCACGAAGAGAGCGAGAAGGAAAATCAGAGAACAACAGTTAATCTGCTGCAAGGCTTGAAGTCCCGAAGATGAAAACCAAATTAAAATCTTCTGGCGCCATTTCACAGTTCTCGTGCATATCAAAATCGACTGCACAGCATCAGTGCGAATGTATTGCGGAGGGCTCTTTACAAACATCCTGTTCCCATTAACTTTTCTGAATGCTGAGATGCAATTTAGAAACAAGTGAATATTCACGCACCGCAGGGCTCAAACATGGGCGAAGACGATTGAGGCAAAATTGAGATTCACAGTTTCTATCCTGCGATTTGGATGAAATGCCTTGATTATCACCCAAAGACAGGTTATTGTCTCCTGCTCGCAGTGAGATTGAGGGTTGGCTGGATGCGGTAACGCGGTGGGTATGACAGGAAAGAATACAGACACCGCGCTGCCCTTATATACACCAGTGAGAGAAAATATGACTTTGGTTTCTAAGAAAAGCTTGTAGTTTGAAAGCAGGTACAAGCATTCCAGGTTTGGATGGATACTGCACATGTGTAACAACGATCAACGTTCAGCACCAGTAAGCAGAGGACTTGAGTATTTAATCAGTAGCTTGACACAGCCCATGCCCCACCTGGAGAAACTCTTTCTAGAACCAGTTATTTTAAGCTATCATTTGTTTTTTTTTGTCCCAAATACAATTAATATGCCCTGACACACAGTGAGCTTAAACAGAATAAACACCATGTTCCACCCAGGTTTCAGCCCCATTAGCAGCAAGTACCTGAAGAAACCACCCAAGGCTGCACTTCACCAAGCCTGCTAAGCCTGGAGCTGGTGCAACATGGGGGTTGGGTCGTTAGGTCAGATACTTACTCGATAATGGCCTCACGGTCAGCGATGTCGCCCAGCACCATGCGCTGGATGATACCGTTGTGTTCTTCCTCTGACAGGTTCTTGTGGGAGACCAGTGGGGTGTTGTACTTGGTAGCAGGGGAGGGGTCCACACCCTGCAGCCAGGTGTGGTTCTCGATCTCCTCCAGGGAAGCTCGCCGCTTTGGGTCCCGCTGCAGCATGCGGTTTATCAGGCTGGGGGGGGTGAGGACAGATGGACGGCCCTGGTCAGTCACAGTAACCTGCTCAGCAGCTGTAGAGCAGGACCCTATCATTCCCCAGACTGCAGGAGACAAACTGAACGTGTAGACGACTGCAAGTCCACCTTTACTTAATTAAGTCGGTCAAATTACCATTCACTTCTCTTTCAGAGGGACAATGGGCCATTCAGTCATCAGTCAGGAGAGAGGGGGTAATCTTCATTTGGTGTAGACTGCTCATATGACACCGGACCCAGACACCAGCGTTATCACCCAGACTTGTTTAGAAAAGCATCATGGCGTGTTTAATGAACCACACAAGTCAACATCTCACTTACAAAACCAATCTGAAACATGACTGTACCATAGAGCCCAACCATCTGAATATGGCCTGTCACATATTAAAATACACCAGGAAGCCTGACGTGGTTAGTTTTCAACATTCAATAATAGACCAGCTCTTTCACTCTGGCTTTCAATCCATAAGAGTCACAAAGAGATTAGTCTCTAACACAAATTGCCAAAAAAATATTATAATAGACTGATAATTGAGCGGAACAGTGAGCCATTTTTAAAATTGGACAGTCAATATTTTACTCCTGTGACAAAACTACCGTATAAGATCAGGAAAATGGCAGATTTTTTGCAAAAGCCTAAAAATTTTGCATTTGATTAACTCTCTTTATCAATATCAAGACGGCGCAGAAGGCCCATCAATTAAACGAGGCCAGAGTCCACAGTGTCAACTAAAAATAGCCACTTTCGACAACAAGTGTGATCTTTCACTCATGCAGTAGTAACATCTAATCAAGCGAGTCCACTTGAGTCAACCTTCCGCAGTCAGTCGTCTTGAGAGCACGAACTGTAACAGTCAGGTCATTAACTCTGACAGCTCATTCTAAGGAGGCAGCAGTTGCATGGTCTCTCAGACTCTGGATACAGACAGTCGACGGGTCCCCTCGCCCCCCTCATGACAACCTTGCTCACCCCCCTTCAGCCTCCTGCTTTTTGTCACGCTCCCCTCTGAGACTAAAATAAGCAGCTCCACAGAAGGGTACAGGCCCCCCCACCCACCAGGAAGGGAACCAAAATCAAGTGACCGCTTCATTCTTCCTTCTGTGGCGGGTAAAACCTGACATGGCGTCGCGTCAAAGAGCTTCACTGCCAGAGGCCGAAAGGGGGTGGGGGGAGGGGATGCGTTTGTGTTCATTTGGATCAATCAATAGCTGACAGGACTCTGCGGCCCGGCTCGATGAGTAGTTCAAAGAGGCGCCACTGGCCCACATAACTACAGCCTGCGGCGCCCAGCAGAACCCATCTCCTGATGCTCGGCTGGCAGCGAATCAGACGCTCAGCTCATTATAGCAATGGTCCTGGTCAATGCCACAGGAGAAATAATGAACAATTTAGCTACAACTTGACAGTCACTGGGTGAATGGTGATATTTCTAGGTACTGACGTGTACATATGAACAACACTGACATAGCCACTCACTCCTTCTGTAAACCAAGCTGGTATGATAACCTCTGAACCATACGGATGAACTGGCAGCCAAGTAAACTAAGCAAGTACCAATAAAATCCTGGCTGCCCTATGCAGCAGGTGTATGCATCTCTACAAATGTAGCGATTCAATATTTCAACATAATTCTCCCTTAAAATACTGTTCAAGATCAGTGCTAGTCACATGAACAGTGTCAAAAACAATAACTAATGTAAAAACAATAAATCAGCCAAAGCTAAAAAGATAGTAAAGGGCTGTGTGTGTGTGCGTTCCCAAGTGTGCATGTGCATGACAGTGGACGCGTGCGATCACACACACACACACACACAGACAGACAGACAGACAGACACACGCAATTCTCTTTTCAGAAATTTTGTTACTCGCCAAAATGTAAAAGTTATGTTGCAAATTAAAGATATAGTTGATCCAAGTGAATTTTTGCATCAGATGAGTGGATGGCAGTATCGCTTCAATGCTCCCTCCCACCCATACCGACCCCCTCAAGACCAAACTCAGTGGGTCCAAAAAATACCCAGAATTCACAGTGGTCTCTGAAAACAATGGAGCCCAACAGCTGGATATGCAATGGAAAAAAATTGGTTAAATGTTAACCTGTTAAGAAATGCTAAGAAAAATTTGAGATAGTCTCTCAGGAAAACTCATGAGGGAAAGGGTTAAGAGGAGGTCTCAGGGCCTCAGTCTCCTGTCAGTGCAAACACAACAGTCTCCAACAGAGTGAGGTCCCTGTAGACCTGCTCCTGCAGTTTATCTCCAGAATGGCTGTGCGCTGATAAGGACCATCTGTGTGTTTTTAATAACCAGCCTTCAGCCCCCATTACACGCTGGTCACTGACTGGCAGCAGAGCCCCTGTACTCTGCATTTAAAACCAGACCGCTGTCATACTGCGCCTAAGCACACCCGTTCTCCCCACTCATTTTGGAGATGACTGACATTCATAAGACGACTGCAGCAATTTCTGCAACTTATCATAGGCACAGTGGCAGCTTCACAGATATGAAACTTTAGCACAAAGGCAGCTTCACAGATAGGCTAGCTTAGGCACAGTGATATGCGAGCTTCACACAGTTTGGAGACACAGGTGGCTCAGTAAAAATACTAAATCCAAAGACTACGTTTGTAGTTTAACCGAGGTATGTCAAAACTGCTAAAATAATGTAGTGACACCATGCACTACTCTCCCAATTATCGCAACCTCTGCTGATCTCAATGGTATTCACGACAATACCTCTGATGCGATGGCCAACAGACAGTCACAAGTGAGGTGCTGGTGCTTCCATCTTACGTTCAGGTGCCACCAACGCATTTGTCTCCTCAAGTCTTACCCAGCCCTTTCAGAATCATGCAGCTTAGTCTGACGTTCAATGAGGGTAGACCTGCCATATCTCTCACAACTCCTCCCCAGGTCTATTATCTGGTCAGGCTAAACCTATGATGGTCCTTAAACAATACTGTGCTGGTGTTTCAGGCACATTTAAAGCAATTTTATGAGTGAAAAATGCTTCCAAATATCCTGAAATTAAAGCTTCCAAATATTGAAAAATGTACTAGTAGCAGTAAACTGTTAAAAACTAAATCAAATCAATATTTGGAGTGACTACCCTTTTCCTAAATTTTTTTTTTTTTTAAATAATTGGCTGTTTGGTTGTTCTAAGCATACTGAACAACCTGCCACAATTCTTTTGCAGGCTTGCAGTCTCAGTGAGAATAATCCCAGACAACCTTGATCAAGGGCACATTACCTGTATCAACTACTGTCTTCTGCAAGATAATTTGTTAATTTTAATTTCAACAGCTTGATGCCTCAAATTTGCTTGCCATCTTCAGGAACACCAGTGCAGAAAAAAAATAAACATCTAAGAACAAACTGAAACTAAGCTTATGCCGTCGGAGGCGACGGCTTGGAGTATATACCCGCACGCCCCCAATCCTCGAATAGACTCAATACAATATAAAGCCCCTCAGGTCATGACCATTCATTTGAACTTAATTTCAGGTCAATCAGACAAATGGTTCTGAAGATATGGCCAAAATGGTAATTTTCCATCACAAAGCTCCACCTGGTGGCAAAATATTGGACCATACAGGTATGATTTCATCATGTGACAAGTTGTGAGGTCATGACCTTGCAGTTGCACATAGTTTCATATCAATTGGACAAATGGTTCCAAAGATATGGCAAAAATGGTGAATTTTATGTGACAAAGCTTCACCTAGTGTCAAAATTTTGAACCAAACAGGTATAATCAGGTATATATAAACAGGTCATCGTGGGACACATCCTCAAGTCATGACCTTTCATTTGCACTTTATTTGAGGTCAATCGGACAAATATTTCCAGAGATATGATAAAAACTGTGATTTTTCAGTTTTTGCCCCCTGGTGGCCAATCTAGAAATTGTAAATTGTCCAAAATCAAATCAGTTCTTCCTCTGTATGATACTTGCTTATATGCAAACCATGAAATTTCTAATTGAAATAAAGTTATCGGGTTAACACATAGGGCGGCGCGGCAACGGTCTAAAAACATAATATCCCCTAAACGCTGTTTGGCGTTCGGGGATATAATCAAATTTTGTAGGGTGCCAAAGTACCTTCATGCCTGCTTTCTCAGTGGCGTGTCTGCCTTTACTGTCTGCCTTACAGAGCACCACTATTTTCTCAGCAGAGGGTGCAGGGCGCATTCAGCTGGCAGCCATGGTTACCACACCACCAACCGAGGAGGTACTGACAGGGCAGGAGGGCAGGGAAATCCAAACCAGGGATGCAGTCATCACACTCTTGTGATGTTAAAGCACTGGATCATTGCTGCCACGGAGAGTGTGGTTGGGGAAACACGATGGCTTCATTAGAGAAGCAACTATTATTCTTTAGAGGTCAATCCCAGAATGAATCTTTGACCCTTGGATAAGGGAGATAACTACTGTACTTACTCTGAATGGATGCTCTCTGTTCTGAATCTCCCATGAATCACACAGGAGACCCCATTTCCTCAACTTGTATGTCATGAGACTGTTGGGTCTGAATCGACAGAGCGTGACGAACACCGGCTCAACATGCACCACATCAGCATGGAATCGCCGTCAGGAAAATGATCGCAGACAAACCACCCGCGTTGTCCTCTTATCGGAATTGTTCGCAGGCAGTGTAGCGGGATGGAAAGAATGCAATATGGATCGCGCACAGACCACCAACAAAGCTGCACAGGCGGAGAGATCACATCCCTGTTGCCCGTGAGAGAGCAAGAGGGGATTTTCCTGTGAGAATATTGATGGGTCTCAAGCTCAAATTGAGCTCTCTGTGGGTCTTTCTGCCCAAATGTATTGAGGACGCTCTGGTTTAAAAATTTATGGGACATATACCACCATCAGCAACAGAAATAACAAATCAGTGCAGGAATATTCCAAGGAATTAACTGCAAGGGTGGTACATTAACCATACTGCATTATTAAGGTTTCTGAGGTAGTCTATTTTTATTAAGTTGAGTTCTGTTGGAGCTGCATACTCAAACAAATTTTGACATTCAACATGGCATACAAAGGAAAACAAAATAGAAATGCTTTTGAAGAAAGAAAATGAGCCTTAAAATTTTGCATCTCAGAAATAAGTGCAATGTCTGAAAGCACTTAACAGCAGGAAGTAAGCCATTTTTGTGAGTACTCATGAAAGCAGCTTTACGATAATTGGCTGTTAAGTAGAGTGACTTTCAAGCAGTTCTTCACTGACTGGCTACCATGGCTGATGCTTTGAAGCAACTCTTCCCCGATTGGCTTGAGGGGAGAGATCAGAAGAGACTTCACAGAGCTCGGTAACAAACAGCTCCTAGGCCTCCATTGGGACCATTTACAGTGCAGAGAGAGGTCAAATGCTTGCCTGCTGCTAATTAGTAAAATACCCATAACCACCCACAGCAAGAGGTTTCCCAGAGAACAGTACACAAAACCCAGGCATTCACATGTTTTCATGCTCCTGGGAGTCTGTTTCCATGTTACAGTTCAGCAAAAGGGTTCACATTAGTGCGCCTCTGTTATCTGTAGTGTACCGTACTGCAAATAATCAAAATCAGTAAAAATTATCCCCAAATGTCGTATTATTCCATTTGTGAACAGTTCTGAAATGACGACACCAGCATTAATCCATTGCGCAGAGGCAGAACAAATTTTACAAATAAAACAATCAACCCACAATATAAATTGGTGACATTGAATGATTATGACTCCAAACATTTGGTGAAATGCAGGCGTACAATAATGTAAACTGGCTCAGTCATTACAGAAGGCTGCAGCCGACTGAGAGCTGATAAACAAAAAAAAAAAAAAAAAAAAACACAGCCTGGCCAAAGCACTGGCTTGGAAAGCTAATCCTGCGACGCTGCTGATGATGCTGACAGACCGACAGAGTAACATTTCAATGCCTAGAAGAGCTGACAGGTGCTTAATAGCCAGATGCAGACCCTTACGATGGCAAAAAACCAAGACCGGAATAGGGTTCCTTCATTATGTCCCATCTCCTCTGAATGAGCCTGGAGACTTGGGCACACACACTCACACAGTGTCAATCATAATCCAAGCCGCAGCGTCCAGACAGCTGCAGTCCGATTAATTTCACAGAGGGCCTTCAAACACCTCCACGGGGTCCACTAATGAAACGGTGACAAGGTCCAGTGGAAATGATGGAGGAGAGGAATGTCATTACATCCGGATGCCAATGTAAAAAAAGACGTCTGTCACACACTAATGAGACGCAGTCTGCAGCGGATTGCGCACGACCTGACAACCCATCACCCAGGCAACAGTAGGATGAAGAGAGACAGACACAAAGGACTCATCTCTCCCTCTTGCTGCCAATGAAACAAAACAGAAACAGAGGAATGGTTACAGCAGGCGATGGTCAGTGCTGTTCCAGAGCTTTCCAGGCTATGATGGCCCCCTCCCCTTACAATAAATCCAGGAGGCCTGGTCTGGTTTGTTTTACACCTTTCCCCAATATCTGACTGAGGGTGCTTTCACACTAAAGACCCGGGAACGGATCTCAGTATACTTAACCCCAAAGTGCAGCTTTTGCATGAACACAAGCTCAGGTACAGTATGCAAGTCCGCTTGGACGAGGTGTTCTAAGGCACGGTTCTTCCGTACTCGTACCAAATGAGAAAGCATCCGTACTTGAGCATGACGTCGGACTGTTCCGCGATGTCTATTTAGCTCTTTTGTTCTAATAAACAAAGTGGCAAAAGGATCTCTCCGGTCGAACAAAGAAATGCTTGCTTGAAATTTGGGCAGATGAAAACACACAATCAAACTGGATAGAACACACAGAAACAATTTACGAGCATTCATTCAGATTTGCATGTTTATCGCAGAACAACAGAACAGTGCCGGGACAAACCAAAGAAAATGCGGCTACAGTATCTTAATAGTGCGGAAAGCGGTGCGAAAGACTGGCAGCTTGAGTGATGAAAAAGATATATTTGCGTGGCTTCTTCTTCTTTGTGTCTATTTTTGTATTTAAAAACCACCTAGGCGCATACTGCCACCTACTGTATCGGAATTTTGACCAAAGTAACCGTACTCGCGTACGCAAGAACATTGCTGGTGTGAAAGCTGACCAGCAGTGGAGGGGAGGGGGAGACAATCATACTGTGGCACGGTGCGGAACAGCACCCTAAGTAACTAAGGCTGGGCCGTCAAAGCTCTTCCAGTAACCCCTGCTACTAGCACCCCTCTTTAACAACCCAGTGATCAACCAATGATAGAGTTAAGAAGAAATTTTGAACTCTATTCACGAAGGATAACGGCTTGCATCCAAGTTTTCCAACCTAATATGTCAGAAACATCTTGTGGATAAACTCTCACAAATGTCAGATGAAACTTATAAAATCATTACCCGTTAACTGCAATGACCCAACATAATAACCAAGAGCCTCCTACTGTTGCTTAAATGATTAAATTGAACAAAAGCTGCAGCATGGAAAATTCAATGTGTGCTCTTTAGCTGCACGGGTCTGCAGTTAATGACCACCATCATTTATGCACTCGATTGCCAGAAAATGCAACCGATGATCTGAACACTGTACACAATACGAGCAACAAGACGGGAGAGGTAACTCTGATGAGCCCAGTTGGCTTGGTAATGGACAATTGAACAGAGACCCCACAACCCCAGGGGTTTCAAAGTGGTATCAATTGTGCTGCTGTTGCAAAGACAACTGGATCAGTGGGCCACTGATGAAAGCAAGAAACCACCACCAGAGTCCCACTTTCATCAAGCATAAAAAACTTGGATCACCCACCATAAGATGGTTGATATCTGGCCTGGAAATAAAATGCAGTGGAGGGACAAACAGAAGGACCGGAGGGCAGAGGGAAGCACCCCAAGGCACATCTGCACAATTAGATGCATCATAAATGAAATGTCATTCAGAAATATTGAATGGTTAAGGAGTTCTGGCCTGAAAAAGAAGCGTAATGGATGGACGGACAGGCGTAAGGACAACACTCCTTCCAATAAACCCATCCACTCCGTGACAGGAGATCAGACGTGGACTGGCCATCGGGAGCACCGGGACATTTCCCGGTGGCTTGACAGTAGCCATCCAGTTAGCTTGACCTGCAATTGGCTAATAACCGAATTAAGAATTAATTGACGGATCGCACTGAATCCACGAATCAGGCGATCGCTGTGAAAATGAACCATTACACCACCCGGCAACGCACAGAGCAGGCGAACGTTATCTGCTTTTTAGACGTGACCTGCCAGACCTGCCACCTTCCAGGTCTCTCAAGCGCCAGCCAATCACCGCGCGTGACACAATTTCATGGCTGTGCCGTGAACGATTCAGGGCAGGAAGTTAGATTTCAGGGGTGAAGTTTTGCCTTTTCCAGACTTATTTTTGGGCAATATGTCGTTGTTTCGCCGATACCAGACACAAGGCAAGACAAAAGAAAGTTTTGACGCTAGCAGCGGTAGAAGACAAGTTGTGTCTGGCGATTTCCATTTTTGCAGGTTTTGTCAATGGCACGGCATGTGACTCCGCTGGGCCAGTAGGAGGCACGAATGGGGCTAGTTCACTCGAAGGTTCTGCGACTCAGTTCGAAAATGAATAGAAACAGCTTAAAATGTCAAATCTATTCGATACACCGATTTGATCACATAGCAGCAAGTAACGTCATTAGGCTACGCACAAGTTTTTATTTGCTTCAATGCTGTTAGGTGGGAATTCTTTTTCACTGCCTTTATTTGCATGAATATTTTTGGCGAACCTCAGGTAATTCGATTGACAAGTGGAGGGAAACATAGCTCATGTCAAGCATAGATGCACAGATAGGGCACTCTGACATGTCCACACAGAATTTTATAGCTTCATTAAGGGACATGCTTGTCACTGCTATAAGCACTGAGGCATCAGCACCTTCAGTACTTTCATTATTTCACAGCATTGACTTTATATAAATATGGACAACTTAACTGTTCCCCATAAGTGAGGCCAAAACATCTTGATGGCCATCGAGTGTCTGGCTGCACTATAGGTTATACAGCCGCCCCCTCCATGCTAGTGGATGGGACATGGGCCACAATAAAATAATTTAAGCATGTGTCAAATAATTTTTTTCTGAGGATGGTTTCTGCCATTTTAAGTAGTTCTTACCAAACAGATGTATGTTCAAGTGTTCATTTTCCCAATTTGGTTTTGTTTAATAATTTGATCCCATAAAAATGGGGTGTAAAGTCATAATTGACAGGCGTGATTGACAGCAACTCAAAGGAAGGCTTATTTACACCTGCTGGCTTATTTCTGGGAATTCGGTGCCAGAATGCAACAGTCAAGAAGGAACACGACGTTAATATTACATAGATAGAAGAAATAGAAATAGAAGAAATATTAAATAGAAGAAATTGGGATGGAGCAAATACTTTTTCATAACACTGTATGTAACATTGTGTGTTTAAGTACCGCTTCATCTTTGCAGAAAATTTGACATACAAAACCCAAAACCAGTGAAGTTGGCACGTTATGTAAATCGTAGATAAAAACAGAATACAATGATTTGCAAATCCTTTTCTACTTATATTCAATTGAATACACTGCAAAGACAAGGGGCTCTAATTTCCTGGCGCAGCGCAGGTGGCGTAGCGAAGCGCAGGCCGCGCAGTGGTAATTTCGTAGGGCGCAGCCCGCGTAGTGGTAATTTCGTGAGGCGCACAGCCTTCGGTAGACCAAGGTGCGCCGAGATGGGTGTGGCGGCGTAGTAGAGGGAGGTGTCACATATTCATGAAGACGCAGTGACAATTTCGTAGAAAAAGTCTCCGCTGGAGTTGCGCAAAAAACTCGCCAACTCCAACCTGGTTTAATTTCCGTGCAGTGGTAATTTGGCTGACCGGCGCTGAGTGCGCACACGTCACCGAAATCTCACAGGCAGTTTTACAGAATGTCAGGCACGTTTCAATGCAAGAAATAATTACAGGAAGCACGATTTAATGTAACTATCTGAATAAGGACATAAATTATTGTATCTATATCGATTGTCCTGATGTCAGATTAAAGGCGGTTGCCACGCGTAATGGAAACTTGACCGGGCTTAATCAACGCAGCTGAATCTGTGATGCAAACTAACGACTTCACATCTTTCTCAGCCAACCACAAACTGTATATATATATATATATATATATATATATATATATATAGGCCTATCGAATGCTTGCGTTCTATGCTCATTAAAGCCGCTTCCACACTGGACGCGAAACGAATTTTTCGCCCGACTGATTACAGACAAAGTCAATGCAAAGACGCGATAGTTGTACAGGGTTTTAATATAGCTCCGTGTCCGAAAGTCATAAAAGTTCTAATTTTTCCGAGTATTCCAGGAATTATTAGACGTGGAAACTTGGCCATTTTTGTGTTCGACCTTCACAGAATGCAAATTGATAGCTATCGACTTTTCTTGGTCTTTTTAGCCTATTCTTCTGTTTTCTTCCGTTGAAGATAGCCAGCAGTCTTTATTCGGTCTTTCTTTTGAAAATTAGTCAGATGGACCGAACAGATTCACGCTTTATTTCCACAGCTGAGATAAAACAGTGCGTGAGCAAATCAATTCCATGACCATTGACAGTGTGAAGAAATTATCGCAGGCACGATTAAGACTGTCCGACACGAAATGCAAAATACTCCATGTCCACCAGCCAGCAAAAAGAAAAAGTATTGATATGAGAACAGATTTATAACGAAATAAAGAATAAAAATATATCAGCAACAAACGTGATATCAAACAAAGATGACCCGCCAATAAATAAATCGCAGTGTTCATTGGATGCTCTGTTGTTAAAATGTTTCTTTTTATTCTTTATTTCATTATCATTCTGTTCTAATCGTCCTCTTTTTTTGGCTGTCAGACGCGGAGGCATTGTACATTGTCTCGCGCCACTGTCGACTCACTTTATTGAGCAGAGCTTAAACAGAAACATTGATTGAAATTCTCGGTACTCATCTTGAAGAACTGAACCCTCTTATCAAACATTCACGTTTAATGTCTGAAAGAGTCAGTAGATTTGAAGAAATTAAAAACAATAATAGACTGTCGGACACGACGATTTATTAAAACCCTGTCAGACCTTTGGACACAAGACGCAATCTGTCGAGCGAAAAATTCGTTTCGCGTCCAGTGTGCAAGCGGCTTAATACTAGGCTACTATTATTGTCACTTATGCTTTACCGTCTTTAGTGGGGGAAAGGAATGCAGCCTGATCTCGTACTGAGTTAGGATCACATATTGGAAATAAATGTGTAACGTATCTTGCTTTGTTGTATATGCATGTTAATCCCAAAATTTTAAGCAGCTACAGTTTGTAATAATAGAAACACGCTATCCATCGTTTCTCTTGCCAGTGAGCAATATTTGACTCGGCTGGGTCGCCTTCTATATTCTAACACATTAAAGGTGAGGTGAGGAGCTCATTTGACTGGTGAAGATTTGACTCGGCTGTGTTATACCCAAACACGCCTTCTTTGCCAACTTGCGCTGGAAGGAGGGGCAGAGGCGGGACAGAGGAGTACTTGCGCCAGGCTACGCCGGGCACGAAATTGCCACATACGCCTGGACACACCCCGTTGGCGCGGCGCACCCCCCATGCGCTGTGCCTGCGCCGCGCCTGCGCCTGGTCTACGAAATTAGAGCCCAAGATGTTTAATGTTCAAAATGAGAAACTTTTTTTTTTTTTTGCAAATAATCATCAACTTAGAATTTAAAGGCAGCAACACATTGCAGAAAAGTTGGCACAGGGGCCTTTTTACCACTGTGTTACATCGCCTTTCCTTTTAACGACACTCAGTAAACGTTTGGGAACCGAGGAGACCAATTTTTGAAGCTTTTCAGGTGGAACTCTTTCCCATTCTTGCTTGATGTACAGCTTAAGTTGTTCAACAGTCCGGGGTCTCCGTTGTCGTATTTTACGCTTCATAATGCGCCACACATTTTCAATGGGAGACAGGTCTGGACTGCAGGCTGGCCAGTCTAGTACCCGCACTCTTTTACTACGGAGCCATTCTGTTGTAACACGTGCAGGATGTGGCTTGGCATTGTCTTGCTGAAATAAGCTGGGGCGTCCATGAAAAAGTCGTTGCTTGGATGGCAACATATGTTGCTCCAAAACCTGTATGTAGCTTTCAGCATTAATGGTGCCTTCACATATGTGTAAGTTGCCCATGCCTTGGGCACTAATACACCCCCATACCATCACAGATGCTGGCTTTTGAACTTCGCTCCTATAACAGTCCAGATAGTTCTTTTCCTCTTTTTTCCGGAGGACACGACGTCCACAGTTTCCAAAAACAATTTGAAATGTGGACTAGTCAGACCACAGAACACTTTTCCACTTTGCATCAGTCCATCTTAGATGAGCTTGGGCCCAGCGAAGCCGGCGGCGTTTCTGGATGCTGTTGATAAATGGCTTTCGCTTTGCATTGTAGAGTTTTAACTTGCACTTGCAGATGTAGCGACAAACTGTAGTTACTGACAGTGGTTTTCTGAAGTGTTCCTGAGCCCATGTGGTGATGTCCTTTACACACTGATGTCAGTTTTTGATGCCGTACCGCCTGAGGGATCGAAGGTCACGGGCATTCAATGCTGGTTTTCGGCCTTGTCGCTTACGTGCAGCGATTTCTCCAGATTCGCTTTTCCTTTTGACGATATTACGGGCCGTAGATGATGAAATCCCAAAATTTCTTGCAATAGCTCGTTGAGGAATGTTGTTTTTAAACTGTTCGACAATCAGCTCACGCATTTGTTCACTTGTTTGTGAATGACTGAGCATTTCAGGGAAGCTGCTTTTATACCCAATCATGGCACCCACCTGTTCAAAATTAGCCCGTTTACCTGTGGGATGTTCCAAATAAGTGTTTGATGAGCATTCCTCAACTCTCAGTTTTTTTCCCCACTTGTGCCAGCTTTTTGAAACATGTTGCAGGCATCAAATTCTAAATGAGCTAATATTTGCAAAGAATTACAAAGTTTAACCAGTTCAAGCATTAAGTAACTTGTCTTTGCAGTGTATTCAATTGAACATAGGTTGAAAAGGATTTACAAAACATTGTATTCTGTTTTTATTTACGATTTACACAACGTGCCAACTTCACTGGTTTTGGGTTTTGTATATAAACAGATTTCACAAATCATTTCAATGCTTTGTCTGGATTTGGCAGCATATGAGCGTGTTTTTTTGCAAGGAGTGCATCAGTAATCCTATGCATGTGTGCAACAGCTATCGTACATGAGCGTGCACTTGTTTTTTGTTTATTGCACGCGTTTTCAAGAATGTTTTTTTTTTTATATTGTGTACGTGCAGTTGCGAGTTCTTGTCCATGTACGCATATATGCTCTTAAGTGCGTGTGAACAAATGGAGGGGTGTTGACAGAGCTGTCTTACTCTTTGCAGGCCAGAGACACATGCGAGGGTACAGTGTATTTGCAGTCCATGATCATGGTCAGCGTTTCGCTATCATTGGCTTCCTGGAAAGGGGGCTGGCCACAAACCAACATGAAGAGGATCACCCCCAGGCTCCATATATCTGCAAAGACAAAGATAGAAAAAGAAAGACAGAGAAAAAAGAGAGATAGATCCCATCAGTATAAAAATCACTAAACCCCTAGGGCTACTGTTCTCCAGTTTCCCACACTGTGATTTGTGCAAGGCGGATTGCTCAATTCAGCTATGGTTTTCACAACAACAGATAGAAGAGGAACTCAGGTTCAGCATCCTGCAAGTGACTCCATCGGCTGTCACTGACGGTATTACAGATGGTTACACGGCACTGAGGACCGTGGATGTAGCAGCATTTGCTGTATTTAGCGGGCCAAGACAACAGAAATTCTGGTATTGATATCAATAGCTCCAACTTGGCAGGCCATATTGCTGATGCAGAAACCTTGCTAAACAGACTGTGCCAGCGTTTGTCCACCCCAGAGCACCAGGCTGTCATTGAGCCTATGACGACCACTGACATGCTGCAGCTTATCTGGCTCTGCAGCTGGAAGCAGTTTGATCAATCCAACCCAGAGAGGAAAAAGGTGGATGAAGGAGGAAGGGAGCATTGCATGCCACTGAGCAAATGAGTGCTGACCCGTTCTTTTAGACGTACATGGCTTTAATCATTAATCACTCACACTTGGTGGTTATTAAAAAAAAAAAAAAGCTTCACCCATTACTGGGGAAATTATGGACAATTTCATGATGGCCAATGGAGAGAAATCTAAAAGGTATGAATTTATAAGGCAGGCCATCGCAGCATTCAAAATAAATGCTGCTTATTCAAGGAGAATTATCCACAGAAAGCGTAGCAGAACAAGGACACTGCCAACCAGAGCTGGGCCTCCTTTTCCAAAAGCATCTTAAGGCTACAATGATCAGAGATTGTGTCTTATGACGCACTTTCCGTTTGTGGAGTTTTTCCGAAAACCACTGTGACGCAAGACTCTCTCAGAGATTGTCGTAGATCTATGAGTGCTGAAAACCATACGTAGAAAGAAAAATTTGTCTTAACCCACTGGCTATTTATCTGCTATCCAATTTGAGGCTTCATAATTAAAGATTTGACATTTAGAATTCCATCGTATTTCTGTGTCATTTCATAATTTCTGTTCAGAATAAGGGCCACTAACACAAAAATCTTCATGAAAATTCAGCAATGATATTAAATAAAAAAAAAAAAAGAAAAAATGAGAATTGAAAAATGGCTGGGAGTTAAAACAATAAGTTTCAGGGATCATAAACTCCTTGACCACAAGTATACTTCATCTGAATGTGAAATTCAAAATTATATATTCTTTGTGAGCCAAATAAGACAGCCCTCAGAGTGGCTCCCCATGCTGTCGGAGCCCTCAAAAGTGTGCACAGTCAAATCATAAAATAATCATTTTTGACAAAAATCAAGTTTTGATTCATGAAGCTCAATATGAATTCATGATTTTCCAGTGAAATTTAGCATGAGTTTATAAATGTAGACATGGGTGGACAACAAAGATCACCTGTAACCTCTCCAAACCAAAAACATGCTTCTTCTCCATTATAAAGTATAGAATTTAGTCCATTTTTATCAGAGCCCCATCAGCAAGTACATGTACTCAGTAAAGGAGCTGTTTATTTTACAGTCAGAACATTCAGCCTGCGATGGACAGGTTGCCATTTCCAGACTCCCAGCCAAGCAAAAAGCTTGTATGAACACTTTTCACACCCTATAAGGAGCAAGTATAACTCACCAACACAGTAATATCTGAAATATCATTGAAAAAAATGATATGATATGAAAAAAATCAGAACAAAAGCCGGAAATATGCTACCCTAGATTGAACAGTTGATGAGTTGGTGCTATGAATATGGCAGGGGATTTACCGAAGTCGGCGAGCCGTTTGCATTTTAAATGAGTTAAAATTTTGGGCATTCTATATCTTTGAATGAGGTATAAATTCTAAAACAGATCGACACATTGAACAAAATGCCACCACATGCATTATTATTAGCAAGGGCTAATGGTTACTCTTGTTGACCAATGTGGCAAACTAGCTCTGAGATCACGGTGGTAAACCAAAAATAAGAAATTGCTAGCTAGTAAGCCAGCTGGATATAAATAAGAGAGAGCTAATCCATACATAGACAGTTGTTCTCACACTGTAGGAAGAAAGATTCTCCATCATTGAATATCTCCTCCAGAGAATCAATGCCATCAGCCCTCCAATCTGCCGGAAAAGCTGCCATTGCTCATCTCCGTTTCACATTTCCTCACTCATTTGGTGTTTTGATGACGGTGAAGTGTGTTGGCAAACAGGTTGCTCCAAAATCTCCAATGAGTTCAGATGGTTTGAGATCTGGTGACTTTGAAGGAAGAGGCGCATGCTTATTGTGTTCAAATCAATAAAACTATTCAATGACCCCTTGTGCCCCATGGGGCTTGGGCCATTGTCAGGTGATCACACAGAATAGCTCTACATTAATTTGCAGTGACCCTTCTGCCTTTAAAGGGTTGAGTGGACCCAAACTGAACAGAAGTATCTCCATTTGTTTTGTTTCTCACACATTTATTTCGGGTTTTCCCTTTTATTTGTGTTCTGGGTGTTTATTCATATAGAGGGAAATTTAAAAAATATGGTAAATGTTCAATGGCAATTTTTAGAAGAGGTTATGATGGCCACTTTTGGCCGAAATGCAGTAAAACAAATGACCATATTGCTTCGTACAAATGCAGACAAATATCTTATCTAAGAATAGGCAATGATGGACAATGGCCCAGACCTGAACCAAAATAAAATGGCTACTCTTGCATCTTTGCACCAATTCATTCAGTCGTCTGATGCCGAATTAGAAGAAACAAGGTTTTAACACCAGCATCTGAGATGTTGCTGAAACCCCATCAGATGGTGATCTAAACATTTAATTGTCAACATTTTCATTGGTTTCATAAATAATAGTTCACGGATTTGGGCCAAGTCTGCCATTTTGACCGCAGATATTTTTTATAACTCAATAACTTTAAAATTAGGACTCAGTTATTCTGCCAATGTTGTTCCAAATCTAAGTAAGGGAAAAAGAAAGTGAAACACTAGTGAACACTCCTCAGAAAGCCTCTCAACCCCACAATTTGAATATTTCACTGGATTGTACACAATACGATAGTATTATGTGGGACAAGACCAATGCAGCTGAACTTCCCAAAATACTTGATAGGTGGTTTCTGACCAAGGAACTGGCTTTAGACTGGAGTTGGTCCCTGGGCCCTGCTCTGGGGCTGCCCACTGCTCCCAACTATAGCACGGGTAAAAAGCAGAGAACAAACTACACCACGGGGTTCAATTAAGTGTCTCTTATCTTATCCTATTCTCATTGAAAATTGTGATCATCTTTCTCTACAAGACTCAAATATCCAAATTCCATCTCCACAAAATTAATTAATTAATTATGATTATGAAAATGGCAGGTTTGGCCCAAATAATTAATCATTTATGAAACATAATTTTTAAGGATTTTTTGGATTTTTGGGCTTTCTACTTTATAAGAAAGACATTCAGTAGAGAGACGGGAAAGATGAGATAGGTGTTGGGAACACGTGTGGCAAATGGCTTGCATTGGAATCAAACCCTGGGCCCCGTGGACAGGACACAGACATTATGGTACCTGCACTGAGACCAATGTACCATCGCGGCGCCTCCAAAACAACATTTCTGCAGTTATAAAAATGTTTAAGGACGACTTTTTGCATCAGCAGACACCATGTGATAGAGTCTAAGGGAAACAGGCCCAGGTAATTTGTCATAGAATTACCTAACTGCATTTATTTTTCTCTTTCTTTGAATCATTATATTCGAGGACTGAATTAGATTTATGTTCACGTCGATTATACCTTTGATTTAAACTGTAAATAGCTTCTTGACAAGTACAAGGTGATGGAAATCTAACATTGCCTTCTTGAGATTGTACGCAAATGTAATTTCAAAGTGACACAAGCACACTTGGGAAACCACATCAGATACAACATCTAGTAATTAATATGAAGACAAAAAAATAAGCTAATTTCTATTACTGTATAAGAAGACATCACACTCAGAAGAATGACTAGACAAATGCTACAATGAAGTCGACTTTCCCAGATTTTTTTTTTTTTTCAACAAAGAAAAAAATAATTAAGCAGTTTATATAAAGACTAACTGCTTTCGCCTTCATTAGGCAAGATATTTTAGTCAAGGTATAGACAAGGCTACAGCTGCCAAATTGCTGATTTTCAGTGGGCGTTAAGCACACGCATTGAAAGTAATGTGAAAAAAAAAATCAGCAGTTTTGTTTTCAAATGGTAGAAGCCTTACAAATAGCTGATTTCATCTCCATCTTTTAGAGGGGTGAAAAGAAACCGCACATTCACTGTACCCTTGTATGTGGGTCTATTATGGCAGACTTGCTGGGCCAATTTTGTCACAACAAAAGTGAGTTGTTGCAAAATGCAGAATTTCAAATATTTACATCCCAGAGATGGACAATTTCAAGGGCAACCGCAACTTCACGTTTTTGCCTTATCATCCTGCCCTGTGCACAATCAATGATGCCTATTCAGTGAATACCGAATACAGAGCGAGATCACAAGATCCGTACTGAACAGATGTTTGCCCAAACCAGGGCTCTGCCCAGGATCACAACCAATGCCCCTGTAGTGCATGAACTCGGCGCCTTACGGCACAGCCATTGAAGAAGCAGATTAAATCATTCCGGAGGTTAAACTGCCATTTCCAAACAAATTAAAACAGCAGATTTGACGGCTGATGGCGCTCCGGGCGGGGGGGGAGGCCCTGAGTGTGGTTGGAGTTGACAGATTAGAGCTTGCTGCCGTGGAGGAGCAGTCCCAGCCTTCTACTTCAATTCTATCCCAGCATGCCTCAGGGTGTGTGTGTGGGGTGGGGGGGCTTTGCTACTCGCCACATTCCTGGTGCATTCACGCACTAGAGAGCAGCGCTCATGAAATATTCATCAAACAATGGAAAGGTTGGGGAAGAGGAGAGCGACACGGCTCACGTCGTGTAGTGAAGGTGGGGCCTGTTGCTCCACAGAGCGGGACATTTGATCGCTGAAGGCGGGCTCTGCGGCTTTTGGTCAAGGCGATTTGCTCCCTGATCCCCCAGGAGGAGAGTGGCGGTCAGAGAGGAGGCTGGAGCCTGTTTAAGCATGCTGGGCGGACCCTGACTGCAGTGCAGGTGAGTCTGGTGCTAAAATCCGCTGCAGCCGCTGCCTCTGCTCTCATGGGTGGCTCCACTGGGCTCAGCTTCTCATGCCAGCCAAGACCCTGCCTGCAGCACTAAGTGCCTCCAGGACAATGCAAGCACTCCCACAAAAAGCTAGAGCAGGGAACCAGCAAAAGCCCCACGATGTAATATTATCTGGGAACTTAACCTATGACAAAATTCTTTTGAGATCCATTTCAGTCCTCATGCTAGCGAAATAAGACTGCAAGAAAAGGGCATAATAATGCTGACATAATCAACAAATACATAAAATATGAATACTTAAATGATAAAATGTCAAAACTTAGCATCCATGTATAGTTACACTTGACTCAATACAGCAGTACTACACCTTATTGAGGCACATTTACCCACCTCCACCATCTGCTACAGGCTGCCGCTTAGTCAAGTGCAGAGGTTCTAGTTTCACACTGTGACCACGTCCCCACCATTCCTTACCAGTCTATCTGCTGAATGTTCAAAATTTCTAGACCATATACAGAGATTTTCTTTGCAACAGCACATCCTCCTTGTACATGTCACTGAATGAATGGTTTCCCTCCAACACAGCCTACCATGGTGCAGTCAGGAATCTGTGCAAATCGTTCCCAGCTTGCAATTTCTAGTTGCACTCATTTCCCTGGCTGGAAGTGAACAATGCCAATATGACACAAATTGACGGGATGCAAATACCTCTCTGAGGAATTTGTACTGCATCAATGGCACCCCGTTCCCTGCTCCAAACTAGTGCAAGGGCCGGTCCGCGAGAGGACATTGTTTTTGGCAGAAGGCGTTTGATGCACCCAGCTCTAACAGCTGGCAGACAGGTGTAGCGCCAAGTAAGCTTCACCTCAGCTCTTATTTCTGTCCCCGAAATTATGGGCCTGTAAAAGCACTACACCAAACTTTCACACCCTGGTGGGAGGTGTAATAGACAATCCAAATTAAAATGGCTTTTTATAAGCACGAGGAACAGCCAAGAAGTGAGAATGATATCATTGCTTTTCCTTTTAATAACCCACTGCTAATACAAGTATAAGGAATGAGAGCATCATCACCTCTTGTCCCCAGCTAAACAACCGCCCACCACATAATAAATTAATAAAATAAATAAATAAATAAAGCTTCATCTCAATTTTACATCTCCTGCACGCATTTGGGCCTGACCTGGCATATCTCTGTGGCAGGATTCTGTCGCATTCAGATAAACGGACACATTACTGAGCGCTGTGGACTAGCCATGGCTCTCAAGTACTGGATTAGCATCTGATATCCCCGCGTCTCTAGGAGGCGGCGGCAGAACAGGCCCCACCCCCCTGGCCAAGACTGGGCCCTAGTCTTGGCCCGGCAGCAGCAACATGAGCAGCAGTAAAAGTATCAGCAGCAGCTGCAGTAACAGCAGCAGCAGTCACATTAGTGGCAGCAGCAGCATAAGTAACATTAGTAGCGGGAAGCATTAGCAGCAGTAGCAACATTAGCAGTGGTAGCATTAGCAGCAGCAACATCAGCAGCATTAGACGTAGTAGCAGCAGTAGCACTAGTAGCAGCAGCAGTAGCAGTAGTAGCAGCAGCAGTAGCACTAATAGCAGCAGCAGTAGCAGTAGTAGCACTAGTAGCAGCAGCAGTAGCAGTAGCAGTAGTAGCACTAGTAGCAGTGGCAGTAGTAGCATTAATGGCAGCAGCAGTAGCATTAGCGCCATTAGCAGCTGGAGCATTAGCAGCATAAGCAGTAGTAGTATTTGTGGCATTATCAGCAGTAGCAGCAGTAGCACTAGTAGCAGCAGCAGTAGCGGTAGCAGCAGCAGCAGTAGCACTAGTAGCAGCAGCAGTAGCAGTAGTAGCACTAGTAGCAGCAGCAGTAGCAGTGGCAGTAGTAGCATTAATAGCAGCAGCAGTAGCATTAGCGGCATTAGCAGTAGTAGTATTTGTGGCATTAACAGCAGTAACATTAATAGCAGCAGCAGTAGCGGTAACAGCAGACACTGACCCACTTTCCAGTCCAGCTGCTGTCCTGCTCCTCCGCATCTACAGATGGCAGACACCTCTTCCCACCTCTGGGACTAAAGCATTTCTAAATAAAATCCATTCCATTAGATTACACCACACAGACAAATTCACTTACTGGACTGACGCATAACGGGCTGACTCGCGGCTCAATAGCTTGTGCTTTTTAGTGATGGGGTGGTGAAGGTCTTATGCAAGAACAGCAAAGAAGGCTTAGCTCTGGAGGGCTAACGGCCAGCCCAAACTATTCGCTTCTCTCCTTTCCTCATCTCACAGTCTACATCAGAGTGTGATGAAGGGCAGCACAATACCTCAAATTTTACTCGATACTGCATGTGAGTATATCGCAATAAGCATATTGCAGTATTACAATGGTCAGAATTAATTTAATGTCAGTTTAAGAGAATGGAGACAGAGAGCAGAGAACTGCAGGCGGGCGGGTCCTTCTCACTACAGCTTTGTGAGCACAGCTGACGTCTGAAGGCCAATTCATGCCAACGTGTATAGCACATCTCATCTATGTACATTAATCCAGTTATAATATTTTCCCTCTCCACATCAAAAGGTTGCAAAAGCAAGGACCACAGTCTACTTCGATATGCCATTATTTTCCCTTTTAAACATAATAAACAAATAGGGTCCAAGGACCAAGGGTCCTGTAGCTTCCCGGCAAGCAGTCTTACAGTGATGATACAAGTTAAGAAAATTTCATGCTAAGTTTAACATTTGAATCAATGAAAATCAATGTCAAGGTCACTAAATACAAGTTCACATACATTTATAAGACCCTCTGTAATACAATCCTAAGCCCTGAAGCAGTTTTGGTGATACAAGTCATTATAATATGTCAATATGTATTCAATATGTCAATTGTGAACTTTAAAAGGTCACAGAATGTCAAGTTGTGATCAGCAAATGGACTTCATGTATGACTTTCTAAATGTCTCTACACAAACCTTGGCTTAATCTGTGACCATTTTACTGATACAAGTCATTGTAATTTCACTGTGGAGTTTGACCCTCAAAGGCCACTGACTGTCAAGTTGAATGTCCCCAAATGAAAGTTAATGTGACTCCTAGATGTCAGTAAACACAAACCTAGGCTCCATCGGAGATCGGTGATTGACAGAAGTTAATGAATTTTCTCTAGGTCAGTGTTTCTCAAACCTCTCCTGGAGGACCACCTGCCCTGCCCGTTTTAGATCTTTCCCTGCCCCAGCACAGGTGATTCAAATAATCAGGATGTTATCAATCAGCTTTAGAGGGTCAATAACGAGCTGATCATTTTAATCACCTGTGCTAAAACAGGGCAAGATCTAAAACATGCAGGACAGGTGGTCCTCCAGGAGAGGTTTGAGAAGCACTGCTCTAGGTCAAGTTAGACCTTCGAAGGTCAATATGAAGGTCACCAAATGAAAGTTCATACATGACTTCCTATATGTCTTCAATACAAACCTACACTCAATCTGTAGCCTAACAATTTTGCTGATACAAGTCATTGAAATTTCACTGTATCGTTTGGCCATTGAAGGCTACTGAAGATCAAGTTCAAGGTCACCCAATGAAATTTCATACATGACTTCCTTTATGGTAAGAATACAAACCTAAGCTCTATCTGTGACAGTTTTGGTGATAGAAGTCATTGAAATTTCACCTTCGAAAGTCACTGAAGGTCAAGTTCAAATCAAAGTTCACGAATTACTTCCTATACATCTCCAATACAAACTATCTGTAACCATTTTGCTGATATAAGTTCTTGAAATTTCACTGTGAAGTTTGGACATTCAAGCCCGCAATACAAACCTAAGCTTTATCTGCAGTACTTTTGGTGATAGAAGTCATTGAAATTTCACTACGTGAAGCTTGACCTCGACCTTGCTGAAGGTCAAGTTCAAGGCCACCAAATGAAAGTTCATATATGACATCCTAAGTGTTAAATGCACATATGTTCCCAATCTTCAATATTGTCAAACCAAGAAACCTTTGAAAATTGTAACATTGTGCTTGACCTCAAGTTTGACCTTTCAAGGTCATCTGAGGTCAACTTTAACACAGCCAAAATATAGGTCATATATTACTTCCTATATGTCAGTAATACAAACTTAATCCCTATCTGCAAACATTTAGCTTCCACAGGCGATTTGACCCGTTCTCCATAAGACCCAGTGTTAAAGTAAAACGCCCCCACTAGACCCACTTCCATCAATTCAATCAAAATGGCACTCGCACTGTACATAAAGTGTATCAAGGTGAGTTGATTGCCTGATTTAGAAAAAAGTTATCAGGCAGTTTTTGAGAAAATTTTTTTTAAAATTTCAAGTCATACCTTTTAACATTGTTAATATATTCCCTGACCTCGAGTTAGACCTTTCAAAGTCATTTGTGATCAAATTTCACATTGCCAAAAAATATATAAAAATATATATAGGTCATATATTACTTCCTATATGTCTGTAATGCAAACTATATCTCTATCTGCAACCATTTGGCCTCCACAGGCCTTCTTGCATATTCATTAAGTACAGCGCACCCAATAGACCCACTTCCGTTGATTCAATCAAAATGTCGCTCGCACTGTACATTGATGGTACCAAGGTAAGTTGATTGCCTGATTTAGAAAAAAAATTTATCTGGCAGTTTTTGAGAAATAATTTTTTTTTAAATTTACCAGTCCTATCTTTGACATTGGAGCCAAAACTTCAAGGGCCCATGAAACGGACAAAAATTATTCAATCAAAAATCTGAGAAAAAAAGTCTGGAGATATGGCCCAGTAGTATGTAATTTACAGGAAAATTCATCCGGTCAAAAAAAAAAAAAAAAAAATGTTCCGGATGACGGACGGCACACCACAGCAATAGCTCATCGGGCCATAGGGCTGGGTAAGCTAAAAACAGTCTACACTTCACATGTTATAGCTATAGCATTGCATATCACCATCGGATTAACCAAGTAGTTGATTGTGTATCGCATTTTTTTCTGGATATCACGCAGCTCTTGTAGTTATGGCTCTGACAGCAGGGTAAAATATGTGCCAGTTTCAAATGAGAAAGTTGTGTAAAAAGCCCTGCCTGGTGTATGAGCACAGAGCAGTGTAACTAAGTCCAAGCATCAATAACACAACAGACATCACCACAAAATGTCAATATCACAGCACCAATACCAGCATCATCTAAATGTACCACATCTAGCTAAATGTCAATGACCGCAGTTCCATGAGATTTGGCGCACAGGTCAACTTTACCCCGCATTTACTGTAATAGAAAATTACATGAAAAATGTGACAAATGTCAGGTCTCAGTGAACCAAACCATCCTCGTTTTCACATATGGAAAAGCTATGTCATAGATACTACTGTCCGTGCTAATACTAAGTAAAGACAGTAGTGTCTTTAAAGCAAAATAATTATTGTCAAAACTAATGAAATGATATAGCTAAACACATTCAAATAATTTACTGGCATGAAAAAAAATTACATTGAGACTGTTAACTAACCACAAAAAAAATAAAAATAAGAACTGAAAGTCTATAATCTCCGCACAACGAAATCGTTTCAAAGAAAAAATGCAGGAAGTGAATGCAATGTTGCACAAACTGCTGGTGAACAAAGTATTTGGAACTTTTGTGATGTTGCAGTGCACAGGCAACTGACATGCTCTTGACCGCATTTTTACAAATTGCAAAGTCTGACTCCATATTAGGATTACACAGTAAAGAAAAAAATCACAACAATGTAGCTACACGCATTTTTGTTTTAGTCAAAGGTATTGCAACAACCAGCTCATTCAACTATAAGAGACCAACATTGACAGAATTATAGTACCAAAATTAAGTGATGGGCAAAAAATGGCCGGCGTCAGAGACAGAGCTTTAAAACTTGGCTTTGACCGCGTTGCATCTTTTATCTCTGCCGAGAGAGTTAAGGAGCCTCTATGCTGCAAAGATGCTCATTTATAGACAGAATAGGAAAGTAAAAGTGAACCTGTGACTACCATGGCCTAACCTAGAACATTATTATGCCAATTGAAAATGACAGACACCAGAAAACAAGTAATATTTACCTACAAAAGGTGATTTATCAGAGAGAACACTAAGCATAAAAAATTTCACCTGAGGATCTGAAACAACAGCCACAGCAACTTTCTCCCTCCCACCCATACCCTCTCTCACTGTTGTTTTCTCTATCATGCACAAACCACACGCTCCTGCACTGTGAAACGGTGCCAAGATTTCACATCCGACAGCACATTAAAGCCCCAAAATTTGAGAGCTTTAGAAGGTCACCGAAGCAGCAGAGCATGTGAAGCCAGTCAGGCTGGTCCAGCATGGACAAATAAAGCGCAAAACATGAACAGAAAAGCATAGCAGGAGGTTAATGATAATGTAACCCGATTTCACCAATGCAGCCATCACACAAAAAGCCACCAGAGAGATAAACATCAGCAGAATACCAGTCTGGAATGCGTCTTCCAGGGAACAGCACTGGGGGCTCCTGCCAGCCATGCTGTTTCAGGCAGTGGAGATGGGGCTGAGACCCACGTACCAGGCTGAGCAGGAATGCCAACTCTCTGCTGCTTAACCACAGGCTTGTAGGCACACAAGCTACTCTCTCTCCTCCTCAGCCTAAATTTTAGCAAAAAATGACATTCCATTTCTCCCACCAGTTGAGTATAAACATGATAAATATTTTGAAAAAACAACTGATGATTTCTGCTTAATAATAAATTTAAATATCGTCTCCTATAGGAGTAAATAGCTATGGCTCTTACCAGAGCGGTGAAAAAGATTTTGAAAAAGATTAAAAGGCACAAGACGTGCCAAGAGACAATTTTCCCATTCGGCACCACTTGAATGGTGGAAAAAGTGGATGACGAATTTTGAAAGGGCCCTCTCTACACATTAGCAACGACAATATTTTGCATTTATATTAATATGAAATGGGAGATTTTGATAGTTGACTGACCACATGAGAATTTATCATGTACATCTCACTATTTCCTAGGCAGAGTTCCACTCCTGTATTCAGGTTCATTTGAGTTCAAGTGGCTTATCATGTTGCTATGAGGTCAGACAAACTTTTCATAATTAATACATATGATGAATATTCCCTAGAATAAATATAAATGATGAAATATTCCCTAGTTGCTTCTGTAGCCAAATATGCTAGGCTAATAGTACATTTGATTTATGGGTGGAAGGATTCATGAAATATCGATGCCACCATTTCAGAATTAAGAACTCCCATCTAGGGTATTCCCATCTAGGGCAACATCTACAGCAACAGTCACAGTTGTGCTCATAAATTTACGTATCCTGGAAAATATTAAATATTGCCCATTTTTAGAAAAAAGAAAGACTGATTATGTGGAAAACTTCCCGTAAGGGATAGAGATAAGATGAAGCCATTTATTCTTACATTATTGTGCGTGTCTCTTTGAAATTATAATAATTGAAATCACCAAAATGGCCCAAATCAGAAGTTTATATCCCTTTCCATTCCTGGCCTCATAATGTACCCACAAGTTGGCACAGTTTCACATGCTTATTAAGGGCAAGTTTCCACACCAGTGACTTGTTTGATTGTAATTAATGTCCAAGTATTAACAGTCCACAAATTTCTTTGCTTTTGAGAGACCCCTGCTCATGTCATCCAGGGCTGCAGTGACTTTACTGGATACAGAGCCGTTAGGTAAGCAAAACAACTATCAAAGGGCCTGCGAGAAAAGGTACTTGAACTATATAAAAATCAGGAAAAAGATGTGATAAGATATTTAAAGATTTGAAAATGCCAATCAGTAGTGTTTAAACTCTGATAAAGAAGTGAAAAATCAGGGTTTCCATTGATTCCAAGACTAGGTTGGAAAGACCAAAAAATTTCAGCCACAAACTCCAGGATAATTGTTTGCGACAAAAAATAAAAAAATAAAAAAATCCCACGACCAACTTCTGCTGAAATACAGGCAGTTCCCTACTAAGAAAGAAAAAAAAAAAAGCATGGCTGTTTCAAGATGTACAATAACAAGGTACTTGAGCAAAAATGGCCCACATGCCCAAGTTGCCTGAAAAAAGCCATTGTAACGACAACACCACAAAACAGCCCTCGTGCAATATGCAAAACAGCATCTTGACAAGCCTCAAAGCTACTGAAACAAAGTCATTTGGAGTGCTGATACCAAAATTGAACTTTAGTCTTGCCCATCAATGCTACATTTGGAGAGGAATCAAAGCACCTACGATGAAAAGTATGCCATCCCTACCATGAAGTATGGAGTTGGACCCATGATGTCTTGGGGGTGTGTGAGCAACAGTGGCACAGAGTATTTTAGTAAAACTGATGGCGAGATGAATACAAAATATTATCAGAAAAACTTGCAGGACAATTTGCATCAATCTGGAAGCTGCGCATGGGACGCACTTGGACTATCCAACAGGACAACGATCCAAAGCACAGGGCCATGTTCACCCTTCAGTGGCTATAGCAGAAAAAAAGTGAAGGTTCTGGAGTGGCCATCAATCTCCTGACCTCAATATCATTGAGCCGCTTTGGGGAAATCTCAAAAAAGAAGCTCATAAAAGTCAAACCAAGAATCGATGGGATCTAGGGGCTTTTTGAGGAGCAGAATGAGCAGCTACACCACTGGGGGAAATAAACGGTCTCCTCCACAACACTGAATAAAGACTGCACACTGTCATTCATGTTAAAGGGGGGCAAAACACTGTATTAAGAACGCAGGTCCTCTCAGTATTTTCCTTCTCGCACTGCTGTGTTTAATGATTGCACTCTTCTGCGGTGCCTCACAGTTTAATTTGAATTTCACTGAATAGAAGAAAGGTCTTCTGCCTGATCACTCATGGGCCACTCCAGTGTTACTCATGTTACGATTACTCTGTTTAGCCATAACATAATGTCCAGTGTTACTTATGTTACATTTACTCTGTTTAGCCATAACATAATGTCCAGTGTTACTCAGGTCACATTTACTCTGTTTAGCCATAACATAATGTCCAGTGTTACTCAGGTCACATTTACTCTGTTTAGCCATAACATAATGTCCAGTGTTACTCATGTTACATTTACTCTGTTTAGCCATAACATAATGTCCAGTGTTACATTTACTCTGTTTAGCCATAACATAATGTCCAGTGTTACTCATGTCACATTTACTCTGTTCAGCCATAACATAATGTCCAGTGTTACTCATGTTACATTTACTCTGTTTAGCCATAACATAATGTCCAGTGTTACTCATGTTACATTTACTCTGTTTAGCCATAACATAATGTCCAGTGTTACTCATGTTACATTTACTCTGTTTAGCCATAACATAATGTCCAGTGTTACTCATGTTACATTTACTCTGTTTAGCCATAACATAGTGTCCAGTGTTACTCATGTTACATTTACTCTGTTTAGCCATAAAATAATGTTGTTTTAGTGCTCTGAAAAAGGAAAGAACTTTCTCACTCCCACAATGTAGTGACCTCTTACCGTCATAAAAGTACACATGTGAAAGCTTGAAATTAATCCCCAATGGTTATGCTGGCAAACTATATTTGTTGAGCATTATTCACCTTAAACAAAAGTAACAGGGCTTTCTTTTTTTGCCCGATTTTGGTTCTATAACCTTGTTAAATGATGCCCTGCAGAATAAAATGGATTCTAAAAGCTTGAAACCGAATGAACTTAAAAACACAACCAAGATTTGAAGAAAATATAAAGAGTACCACTGCGCACAAGGCCTAGAAAGAAAAAAAAAAAAAAACCTGTGCACTTCACATTTTGTTACACACATTACCAGTAAATTCTAGGACTAAAAGTCCACCATACTGTGATGTTTATAACCTTTATACCCATTTATATTTAACAGACACTAGGCCATGATATTTAAGGCACCACAATCTTCACAGTGGAAACCCCGTACATGTAACTCCAACAGCCCCATCCCCCACCCCCCACCCCCCCCCCACCCCCCAGCTCAGTGCACAGCCCTTTTCCTGAAAAATCAATACATGGAAGTTCTACTTTTTCATCATTATACAATGCAAACAGTCTAAGAATGCTAAATATCATACTTTTATGTGGTGACCCTGTCACTTTTAAGAGCTGTAGTCAGCCCATGCCTATATGACCCAACACATCACACCACAGTCTGTTCACTGCAGTAGCTTCTCAAACCATCTTCCGCTTCTTGATGTCTGAGCCAGTGACATCCTGAAATTTCACATTACTTGGGTCTTAGCTGATGACAATGAGGGTTGACACAGGACCCTTGGCACAGAATCATCTCTGCCATTTAGCATTGGACAGTGGAATTCTAAAAGAACAATTTCAGAAACAATTTTTGAATTTAGTTTCGTACATAATTTTTTAATTTGCCCCAATTCTGATCCCTGATGACTGTTCTTACCACCTGATAGTCTGAAGTCTGAAGCGCACGGTGATATGATCATACGCGATATACCATGCAAGCCATTGACATCAAACTGGATTTAAACCAAATTCCCTACACTCCAATGCATGACTACATTTGAATGTATTAAAATGAATATCTTTCCGTTAAACTTACCTGCCTTAATCATGTAAATTGTTTGGAGACAAAAGAATTTCTGCCCATGTCACAACGGAACATTCTAGAGAACCTGCTGCATTATGGGTACTTTGGATGTGATGGCACCTATAAAGGCAATAACTGCTTAATTACCCATTAGGAATGAATAAATTATGATATTTTTAGATTTGAGACAATTCTCATCAGAAGCAACTGACGGTTTTATTGATTTTATATCTTACATGAGGAGGAAACAGGGGGGATGGTGCCTGGATTTTGTTACTGATATTTGGAAGCGTTTATAAATGAAAATAATTTTTATGTTTCTGTTACTCACTTAACCACTTCAAATCATCTACCATATCCTGCTTGAGTAGAGAACAAGCAAACCTTCAGATGAACTACTAATGGTGTTTCCAACACCTTAAAATGAACAGAATCATAAAATGAAAATGTTTAATTGCATCAAGAAATAGATTTGTTCACAGCCCAAGTTTTTCTTTTTAGAATGAAAGATTTAACTTTCCACATGCAAACTTTGAACGTGTATCAAAAAAAAAAGATTGGTCTCAAACGATCATATCTGCTTCATCATTACACCTGGACATACAAAGTCTATGCCCATATACAAATTTGATTACCATTTCACGTTTTAATTTACTGTGCTCATGTTACCCCACAGGCGAAATTGCTTGCATGTTTTCTTCTCAGAGTGGAACACATCTCATAAATGCAGCCAGGGTATGTTAACTTAGGAACAGATCTTTATGTCATGAGTACAAATATGACATCATTTAGACGCCTGCATCTAAGGTTTCTGCTTAAGTTACAACTTAAACATTCTTAATTTGGGAGATGGAGAAATATCTTGTTTTAAGTCCTGGCAGAAATGGCCCCTTTATTCAAATATTCTGTTAAAATCATCATACTATAATTTGAGGAACATTTGTCTGTTTGTTTGTTTGTTCCCCTACTCCTCCGAGGTCCTCTGACGGATCTTCACCAAACTTGGTGGGTCTATGTAGGTTGTCCCTGGAATTGTCCTTGAGGGGTTAGTTTTTTGAAAGGTCAAGGTCACTGGGGTCAAAGGTCAATTTTTCGCAGCCACGGGTAATTCACTAGCTCTATTAAATTCCATCAACTTTTTGAGCACCAATCGTCCGCTTGACAGGCACCATGGAGTATCAGATGTGGACCTTTTAGCGGCTCATTTCCACCCCTCATCTCTATTCTCTCGTCTCTAGAACCAGTCACTAGCCATTATCAAATGGAAAAAAGGGGCAGGTTGCTGTGTTCGTTAACTAGCCTAATCATAGCAAGGTTCATTATCAAAGTGGAGATGCCCACTCAAAACACCTTGATCTTCAAAATGGACATGATGACAACTCAAAAAGCGCAAATAATTATGGGTTTTTAGGAGGTTTTGCTTTATTTCAGACATCAAAGAGCATAAGAACTTGAAAAGTCAGCATCAAGTGGGACCTTTTAATATCACTTCATTACTACTGCAGGATTATGATTGTTAAGACTGGATAATCTGCACCAATTCTGTAAGAGACAGCAGGAGGAAACTGATGATTTTGACTGATTGTTGTTGTTATGATCACACATCAGTGAAATCTGCCCTCATGGTGAAAACACTGCTACCTGCAATACACTCTCCTTTCAGTATTTTTTTCAGTATATTCAGGACACTGCAACAGAGGTTAGGAAATGTTTTACAGGCAGAGAAATGATGCAATCCCTCCTCACAGAGTACAGTAAGCCTCTTAAAACAACCTCAGTGTAGGAGATGCATATAATGACCAACCGGATTCAAAAAGTCGGCCAGCATCTAAGCTGATGGTAATTAGTAAATCAAACTACAAAACAGTTACATCTCACAGGTAATGCTCAAAATAACTTTAATAGGATGTTCATTTTTATATCCTCAGCCAAGATTATACAACTGGCAGCAAAATAAAATTGACCATACAAATGCAGACAGGTAGAAATTCATTTAAAAAAAAAAAAATCCAATGCATAGTACCGCCAAAAGTGTGTGGACACTACTGAAACTTCACTGACATTCAAAAAAATATTATTTTAAAAAATTCAAAATGTGTGATTTTCTAATCAAATTTGTAATGAATAGGTCAGTATGGGCTAAAATGAACAACTTTCAGGTGGGTAAGTTCATACAATTCTGCTCCACAATTTGTAAACTGTTGCCCTTTCTGTGGAAACATTTTTTTTATTTGATTCATTTAATCATTATTAATTGCTTCTTTGGTTCCATTTGATTGTTTATTGATTCATTATTATTAATTGATTATCCTTGCTTGCACATATTCTGTTTCAGATCATAGGCCCAGTGTGCGTGTGCTAACATATTTTTTATTTAGCAGGGGCCTGCATAACTGTGAATTCCAGTGTGTCATGGCATGTAGCTTATCTAGGACCAAGCAGACCTCAGCACCATAAACAAGAGCAGTGTGCGTCTCTTCTAGTCTTTTGTTTTACCAGGAGATGAACACTGGGGAGCCTGGGTGAGATAGGCCTAGGAGATGATAAGAAAACCACCTGCCTATTGCGCATACCACGGGGTGGCTTGACGTGGGCTACTCGCCTGACATGGACTACGCGCGTCTGCGAAAGCATTCCAGCAGATGCCATGATGTGTAAAACAGCGAGGGGGGGGGGGGGGGGGGGGGGAGAAGAACGTCAATATGTTTTCCTATAAAATCCACAGAATCAGAAACTGTCCTTATCCTCCATTTTGACTTGACTTGTATGGGTAGGGAGGGGATTAGGCCCCCCGAACCTTACCCATCAACAGGCGGCGGCGGGACTGCAAAGTTCCGAGGGCACGTTAAAAATTTCAGATAGTGCAGGGGAGAGGACTGAAGGCCCCCGTGTCTAGTGAAGTATGAATTGACATACTGCCGTGGTACCGTCTAGTCGGCATGATTGTCGCATGTAACTGTGGGCAACACGTGGTACGTGGGTGACAGCCCACACCTAGCAGAGGGGCGTTGGAGACGACCTCTGTGAACAGACGAGGCTGGTGAAAACGGTCAAAGTTTCTACACCTACAGCGAAGTGGGGTAGGGATCAGACCGTCGGTTTCCACCTGGGTGGCTGGTAACCACTACGGGATCTGGGGATCGCTATCGACTGGGTCACCGGCCGGTCGGGTCGCAGAGGGCAGTAAGACCACGAGATGGCCGCCGCGCTCGGCTCAATGTACAGTCAGGCCACCATAAGCCAAAAGCGAATGTGTAAGTAGGCGAGTGGTGCTTCTGTGATCGGTGGGCTCTGAAAAGGAGACACCGAGAAGCAGAAGGCAGATTTCTGAACCTGAAGGAGCCTGGGCAAAGATCTCTGTGGAAAGGGATCTAGCCTGGAACTGCACCCTGGGAGAGGGAGGTTCAAAGGATCTAAGTGGATCCTGTGCTGCAGAAAAGTAAACGGACTTTGGCTTGAATATTAACTTCTCTGCCTCTGACTGATTTTTTCCCTGACTAGTCTGGGTTTCATATGTGAAGGTGATACGATATAATGTTAAAATTCCTTTAACACTTTCTATCCGTGCCCCAAACCCCTTTCACTACTACGATTAGTTTCGATGAATCCTCAAGTAAGGGAGGGGGTGTAGCAATATGTGAACTACTACAAAATCCTAACTTAAAATGGGTTTGAATCGTAATACGCTCAAATGGAAGCTCAATGTCTGACTTATCAGGCCATACTGACCAGTGTCAGCCATTCTGAATTGAAAAATATCTGTATTGAATGTACACCAATGAGGTGTCATTGAAGTGTCCACACACAACTGGCAATAAACATGAGGCGAAAAATAAACTTCAATCAATATAAAAAAGGGCTAAACATAGCTTTCCGATTTACACTGAATGCTCTACATATGCTTCATTATATAACACTGGCCATTCAAACAGTTCATTGGCATGTAGAGGATAATGCGACAGTGTTTGTGGGTATTTTATGCAGATGCACCCAAATGTGTTAAATTCTTCCCTGGAGGGACGCAGACAAGAAAAAGGGTGATAAATGAAGTGATGCATTTTGGAAGCCATCAGACGGCAGCTTGATAATCAGCTCCTGGCAGGGGGTGAGGGAGGAGCAGGTTGGAGATTTTTATTCCCGTTTCTCAGCACACTTATTGTTACTCTGCACACTGGCTTCAGGGAGAGAGAGGCGCACGCTTCTCTCCCATCAAGAGAACTATGATCCAAATCAGAGAAGCTCTCTGGTTTCAATTAAGATAAATAAATTACCATGAAATAACAAATCCTCAAATTCACTTGAGCTAATCTCTCTGGTCAAAAATAAGCATGACAAAAAGGTTGAAACTATGGAACACTTCATATGTAACCCCAGAAATCTACTAAAACCATCTTAATTACATGGAGCCTGGTTGATAAGACAACCTTATAAATCGTTTGAAAGTGCTCACAACAGCATTTTTATTCCCTCACTGGCTCTGGTAATAACAGAGTATAGCAGTCTCAATGCGCCCTGAGTGCATGTGTCAAGTGCCAGTTGTATGCAAAAGGGAAGGAAGGAAGCCTGTCATTGAGTGAACAGTGATATGAATGTTCAGTTTTCATTTCAAAGGCCAAAATCAGCTCAGTTTTTAGACAAGACCAAAATTCACATTCAGAGTAACAGCATCAAATATAAATGAAAACGATATCAAAGTACGTGGTTTCTTCCCGTGCTCCTGTGAGAAGAACAACACTGGATTTGCCACTTCAACAACATGGATCTGCAAATGATTAATTACCCTGAACCAGGCAGCCTACCCCACCAGCATCATCATGTGACGTGGCTGAGAACTGGCACCAGGAACAGCACGAGGAGGCCACATTTATTACATTATCCTCCCCTCCGAGATCTAGCAGAGCGCCCTCCGCTGGGCGGGGGAAGGTTGTGTGCAGCGGACTGCTACTGATGTGAGTCCTGGCTCACAGGTGTAACCATGGCGACGCCAATCCGGGAGTCATCTTTGTACTCCGCCAGCAGACGAGCGAATCTGGAAAGGCATTGTTCTCAGCTGACTGCAGGGTTCCTCACTGCTGAAAATGCAGGGGTATAAAGGAAGGACACTCTTCCTCCTTCACTCACTGTCCATTCTCTCCCTCTCGCCCTTCTTCCCTTCCTTCCTTCCTCCCTCCCTCTCCCCCTCCTTCCCCTCCCTCCTTCCATGGGAGGCAATACAGAACACCCTGCCACCATGGTCACAGCATTCACGGCACAGTGAGGGATTCATTGGCAATTTGGGGATTTTATCCTTTGGCAACATCTCCGTTGCTGTGCAGATAGTCTACCTGCCCTAAAAAAAGCAATGAGGACCTTTCTGGCCGCCAAAGAGCGGATGTCAAAAAAGGCAAACGGACCAATCGCTAATTACCATTAGCAGCATATAAATTTGACAGAGAATTCAAAAAGAACTGGGTGACACGTGGGAATCCAAGGAAAAACCCTTCACAGCCACATCCTGAAAGTAATTAAAAGGCTGACGTTTTTCTGGACCAATAAAGTTTAAAACATGCCCACACAGAATTAAACCCATTATAACCCCAGTGCTCTTGACAAGTGCACTACCAGTCACTTGCTACTTCCTTCAAAGTCAAGACTCAAGTCACTCCAGGCACAGGTACAACCAACGCAGCTATACTCCACACAAAGAACAGATTCACAGTCTTGGCTATAAACAGATATTGCCAGGCCAGATCCTCAGAAACAAATCAGTTAATTTGGACAGCCTTTTTCTACCACTGGAACACAGGTGCGCTGACACCAAACAAACTAATAATTACTCTGAAATGATCCACAAGTCAGGTGTCTTCAGTCACGATTAAATGTTCTCACTTCACAATATAGGTCGGCTGCATGGCAATTTTAATGTACGAGTGAACGAAATTAAACAGCCCAACTTAAGTGAAAGGCTTTCACAAGAGCTGAGTGCCTTGTAGCATCCATGAGTGACCCATTTTCTGTACGAGAGCTGCAGTTCCCAGCATGTTAGCCACTTTATTAACAACCATGTACACACATCAACAACACATCAAAGGCCTTAAGAATGCACAAAAATACTCAAATAAATCAGCAAATATAAAAAATTCCTGAAAGCAATTATTGAAATGTCACAGAATCCAAAGCCATAATGTCCAGACCAGGATGCAGAGACCAGACTATGTTTTTGAGGCCCATTTCCTGGATCTCTAGGGGCGCAAATTTCTTACCCAATTGAACAATGTAAACAACATTGATAATTTGCGGACGATTCAGAAGCAGGAAATGTTGCTGCATCTCAGGCACAACTGCACAGACTTGGGGGGGGGGGGGGGGGGCACACCATGCAGACTCTGACTAAAATTTGCACGACATGACAGCGCCAGAAAACTTAGATTCCAAATTTCAAAGAGCTTTTAATCAGGCCCGAGGAAAACCAAAGGGTGAAGTCAAATTTCCAGACTATGGGATGGTGGACCGCTAGCCTTGGAAAGCCAGTGGTCACAATTAAAAGCTGGTGACTCCAGTTCCCAAAAACAGTATTCAGCAATAGAGGCAAGGGACCCAAATACACTGAACCCCATCAGCACAAACATCACAGTCTTCCCTCACGGCGCTCTATTTATTTCCAAAGTAACGGAGGGCCGGCTGGTGTTGAGCTGTCGCTGGCGTACAAGTGCTCCCACATACAGTTTATTTATAGAAGACATTACGTTTCCAGACTGGAGGCAGCAGCCCTCGCCTGTCAGCCCAAAAGTAAAGCCTGCTGCAGCGGAAAAGTTCCGACAATTCCCAGAAGCGGCAGACAAGCACCAGGCCCCTTAGTCAGGAATAAAACAGTCTGCACCCATTAATTCGTAGCTCCATTCATAAAGGCAATAGTTCAACAATATATATGTAAAGTTAGGTTGACATATTGTCTTCTCCGTTAAAAGGCAGTCCTAACTGTAAAACACCTTTTTTCCCCCCAGAAAACCATGCAAACAAAGACCACCATCTAAATCAACAAGAGATCCTATATTATTATTGGAGACATGCACCAAATGCACATTATAGTTCAATTTTCTGCCAAATCATGTTGATATTTAAGTTGAAATGCAAAGCTGATTGCATATCTCCAATGCTGGTGAGCCCCGGAAAACATTCCACTGTGCCAACTGAGTCGTGACATCAGGTGCCACTCGATCCCAGGCTTTCCATTGTGTGGGGAAGCTTTAGGAACAGCAGAGTGCTGTAACTCCGCAGGTCATGGACACCAGCCAACTAGGCCATGCAGTGGATGCCCACAAAAAGCCCACAACAAGGAGTCCACCCCAATTAATACTTCCCTGAGATCAAAGCCCTGACCTCTCGTGAAACAGAAGCAGAACCCTGACCTCAGAAAAGCACAGGCCAACATCACTTACAGCCATGTTCAATGAAGAGTAACTGGTTGTTCACCTGAAAAATTAACTCCAGCACAGGTAAAGGAATTATACATGATGCAGTGACAGGTCCACTTACAGCTGGCCCAAGAAGGCTGGAACACATCCGTTGTGGTGACTGGATATGCAGCGTTTTTCTTTTACATTTGTTTTTGGGACTTGCATTTTTTTTTTTTTTTACTTTGCATCATTTATGTTTGCAGCATGTTTCCAGTTCATGTATTTATTTGATTTTCTGCAGCGCATTTTTTTCCATTGTATTTGTTGAGGATTTTCGTATGCGTTGTTGAATTTGTTTTGTTTCCGAAGGGACAGCACGTTTCTCCGACTGGAGACGTTTCGGGCAGTAGTAATCCATTGCCCTCGTCAGGCACCATAAAAATTAACAGAAAAAAAGAGACCAAAGTAGACGGCCAAAAATTGGCAAGTAGGCGTCTGTTTATGTCGGCTACAGGCCCTTATTGACAGCACTGCAAGTCGCATACGAGCACACTTGCACAGAATTTCTTGATAATACATTCCTGATTCAGAATTAAAAACTCCACATAAAAAAATAAAATAAAATAAATCTTAGAATCAATTCTAGACAGCAGTCATTATTGACAAAACAGGAGAACAGACCCTGGGGTGCCCAAGCTGTCCTCTAAACAATCATGCCAAAAAAAAAAAATAAAATAAAATTTGGGAAACAGTGGCAAGTATCCCAGAGTCCTTTTAATCTAGAACACAAACAGCTAAGTCTCTGTCAGCAGGCTTCACAAGAAGTAAATGGTGAACCAGTCAGGCCACGTCTGTCGTCGCAACTCCACCCACCCACTTTCGCTCCCGTCAATTGCAAGTCAATCACCCCCAGTGCCCGCTCAGTGCAGATGGTTAATTTGCTCAGCACAAAAGCAGGGCAAAGAAAAAAACCAACAAGAAAGAGACTGGCACAAGCCGACCATCTGAGAAATGGAAAGTATGGCTCTCTTTTTCATTTCATGGCCTGCAGGTAACGGGTGCCAGCGCTGATGCGAATTCCATTTTCACAGATTCCATTCCTGTTCCATTACCTTCTCATTTCCTCAGCTCTGATGGGGCTGGGCGCTTGATCTGTCGGTACACTCCGCACAAGCATCCCTCCCCTCACTCTGTTCCATCACACTTTTCATAACACAGGAGAAGCCGACCCCTACAAGGCACCGCACTCGATTCCCTGTATCTGAGGGCAATAATTCAGAGCGGTAGCAGGTGATTGATTCGCGCTCCCGAGGAAAATATTAGCAGTGCCTGCACGCCTCCCTGGGCGAGAGACTGGAAGAGATGGAAACAGAGCGAAACATGAAGAGATAGAAGGGGGACAAAGGAGAAAAAACGATAAGACTGGAGGTGTGACGGAGGAGACGAGACCCGCAGTTAAGGATGTGTGCGTTGTTGAAGAGGAATGGCACTGCTTCCTGTCCATAATGGCCTTCCTGTGTTGAGTCAAATTAACCATGGAGGGAGCAAGCAGCTCTTCAGTCATGCCATTCCATTAGCAATACCCATCGTTCCAGCACTTCAGGCGGTCGGCAGAGAAACTTTCCAAACGTGAAAAATAGTCATTGGAATCCATGTTATGGAAATTTAAAAAATGAAGAATACAGGCTACACAGCATATTCTGGTTGTGACTCGACTTGCCTCTGGGCAATGACTCCGACACCCCACCCCCTGGTATTTGTCACCATAAAGCGCGTCTCACAGGAGCAGAGCATGACAAAGACGAATATGAGACACATTCCTGGAAGCGTGCCCTGCACCTATACATGCACGCATACCTCCGGGCGCAAACCACGGGCCACGCCCGTAAAACACACACGCACACGCACGCGAGCAGAGTGATGAGAGCAACAGAAGCCGATGCTGAAACACGGCCGTTACCGGAACTCTGCGGGGTCGAGGGCACCAACACGGACACGTCTCAAAGATATTCAGTGATGGAAATCTGTGAATGATCCGGCAACCTGACAGCCTGCCAGCAGTCGTGCGATCTGTCTACCCACGCCTGCACACAGCATTCAGAGAGGCTGCCAGATCTCTAACAGCACGCTGCGCTGAAACAAGAGGAAGTTTGCGCTGGGCCCTACCTCGCCGACCCACCTGACCCCAGAGACCTGCCCCGAACCAGAATTCCCACAGGTCTTTTCAGGCCCTCCCTCTGGGGTGGACATGATGTGGAAGGTTCATGTCCCCCATGTGTGTTGGTTTTATACTTCACATACCATAATAAATCTTACCAGGACTGCGGAGGGGGGTAATATCTGTCTGTGTGCATTTGTTCCTGTGGGTGACATCCTACCCTCTCTGACTGCCGCGAGGGACAGGAGCCAAACCAAGCGTTCTGTAAATGAGCATCAATCATGTCCAAGCAAGCTGCAGCAAGCAGACTGTGAAACCCCACAAAAAGGACTGAGGAAATCCATTCAGATCCTACGCCGCTCTCTTTATGGGCCGGAAATCCTATAAAATATGAAGAACCTGAACTGGCATGTTTCCTCTGTTGACAATGGATAGTATAATCCCATGTACATGTGGCACATACAAGCAAACTCACACAAGTGCTCACACGCACGCACACACACACACGTGCGCACACAAACCAACACACACACACACACCTACAAGTCATCTGGAGGTAAAGATGGTACGCAGTGACTAGCTGTTCCTACAGTCACAACTGGAAGCGCAAGTCCTCAACGATTCAATGTGATGGCAAAGGAGAAGCCATGTCAGAAGATGGGGTCTCTCTGGTTGCCTCACAATGAAGTCAGCTTGTTAATTTGTGAAACAAACTCAATGGCACTGACACAGAGCAGACTGCACTTCTTCCATCTTAAACTCAGCTCTACACTGTCAGCAACTGCCAAAGGGCAGTTCCGCAGTAACTCTCATTACATTTAAAGGGGGTTTGACTTCATAATGGTGCTAGTATTCTTTTATTAACTGGCCCTTCTGCTGCGGTAGCTCATCTGATTCAAGCATTCAGAGATGCTTTTCTGCATACCTTTGTTGTAACACAAGTTTAAAAGTACCAAATAATTGTGCTTTATTTCCTAAACATTTGAAAAAACATTTTTTATGGGTATCAATTTTCTTTTCACAACAGAAGCTTCCTGTTCCACCTTGGAGTTTCCAATCAACTGACCAAGGGCACAAATTAGTACATGAACAAGAAAATTTGAAAATATAAATGCTATTTCATACAATATGTATGGAAATATTTCAAAATAGAGAGCTAACTGGACACATTTACAACTAAAGTGACAAACCATGGCATAATAACGAGCTAGCCGGCCTGAGACAGCCTGAGCATGTTTGCAGTGTTGACTTGGGGCAGTCTGAAGCAAACTCTAATTATACTGTAATGTGAATATAGGCCACTAGATGGCAGTATTTACCTTTTTTTTGTTAAGCTCAGACTGGAGTCATGTTTAGACATGTCCTGGACATGTCTGGGGCAAGTCTCAGAAAGTTAAAAAAAAGAGGTCTAAATGTGGGTGGGGTCGGCAAAAGAGTATATAAGGAAAAGAACTGAGACAGTAAAGTAGTAGGAGAAATTGCAAGAAGATGACCAGACCTGCCATTCTGTTCAAGACCTGTGACGTTTCTTTTGTGGATTTCTTTGACTGTGTTTGAGCATTTTCTTCATCCAGGACATCACCAAGCCACCCCACTAAAAAGGGACTGTAATTATTTCTGTTCTTTCTTATTTATCAATCTTGGTCTTTAGTTGTAGGTTGTTATTAGTCTTTGTCTTCGTTAAAAATTAAATGTGTTTTAGTTGTTAAAACTGTGTTTGTCATCCCTTGCTGTTGCTGTTGTGTTATAAATGTAATAACAAATTGGGGCCATAACAAATTGGGGGCTCAAGGTCCGGGATAGACCATTGTGTGAGTAATTTATTGAAAATCTAACATTCCAAATTGTAAAATTGTTTTTGTGAATTTTCCTAGATATATATTGACAACAGCAATGGATGATTTCTTGGCATCACCAACCGTAGGGGTTTTGAAGTCTTTTTAAAAGACAGAACTGCTAGAAATTTGCAGACATTTAGAGCTGACAGAGGTAAAACCAGCCATGCGAAAAGCAAGACTGGCTAGAGAGATAGTTGAATATTACATTGATGAAAATGTGTTTGCACCAGGAGATCTGGAACAGTTTCCAGTGGAAAATCCAAATATAGAAATGGAACTTAAATTAAAAATGCTAGAGATTGAAAGGGAGGAAAGAGAAAAAGAAAGGGAGGAAAAAGAAAAACAAAGAGAATTTGAGAGGGAAGAAAAAGAAAAACAAAGGCAGTTTGAGTTACAAAAATTAGCAAGAGAAGAAAAACAAAGAGAATTTGAGTTAGAAAAATTTGCAAGACAGAGAGATTTTGAATTAGAGAAACTCGATAGAGAAGAAAGACTCCAAATGGAGCAACTAAAAATAAAAATTCAAACTGAAAATAAATTTCGGGCTAGCCAGGAGGTAAAACTGGTGCCTCCATTTTCGGAAAAGGATGTTGACAACTATTTCCAGTGTTTTGAAAAGGTAGCAAAGAGTTGCCAGTGGCCAAAGGAACACTGGCCTCTGATGTTGCAAACTGTCCTCAAGGGTAAAGCTCAACAAGCCTATTCGGCTTTGTCTGCAGATGATTCCTCTGATTATGAGGTTGTCAAAAAGGTTATTTTGAGAGCTTATGAGTTGGTTCCAGAGGCTTACCGACAGAAATTCAGAGGTCTGAAGAAATCTGAAAATCAGACTTATGTTGAATTTGCTAATGAAAAGCAGGTTTGCTTTGAGCGCTGGTGTACTTCTATGGAGGTCAAGGATGATTTCAACTCACTAAAAGAGATGGTGTTAGTTGAAGAATTCAAGAACTGTGTTAAAAATGATGTTAAGACCTACCTTAATGAGAAGCAAGCACTGAATTTGCAATCAGCTGCCAAATTTGCAGATGAATATGTTCTCACACATAAGTCCAAATTTCAGTCTAGCAGTAATAATAGATGGTCCCAATTTCAGAAAAAGGGTTATGGTGATACCCAAGATTCCTTATCCAAAGACAAAGACAAATCTGGTGATGGTGCTCAGAAATCCAGTAACAGGTCTGATCAAAGTGTGAAAGCTGACAGTGACAAAAGTGGTCTAGTTTGCAGTTATTGCAAGAAATCTGGTCATGTTACAACTAACTGTTGGTTCCTTAAAGCTAAGAAAGAAAAAGAAAAGGATACCAAACCAAATGCCTTTGTGAAAACAAGGTTAGAAACCCCTGTAGTAGATAACCGATCTGCTAAATTACCTGCTTCTTGTGGGGCTAAAAAGCCTAATACAGCTGACTTTGTGAGGGAGGAATTTCTTCCATTTGTGTCAGAGGGATTTGTGGCTCTGAATGAGCATACTACTCCTGTCCCCATATATATCCTAAGGGATACCGGAGCTTCTCAGTCACTTTTGTTGATGGACTCCTTGGAGTTACGTGATGAGACCGCTTCAGGGGATTTCATACTTGTACAAGGTATTGAAGGGAGGACTGTATCTGTACCCCTGCGCTCTATATTCTTGAAGTCAGATTTAGTTACAGGACAGGTAAAGGTGGGACTTATGTCAAGTCTACCTATAAAGGGTGTTTCTCTGTTGCTAGGCAATGACCTGGCTGGGGGCAAAGTAGTTCCCCCTGTACATCTTACTTCACAGCCGAGCACTGAAGATGGGGATGAGGACCCATCTCTGTATCCTTCTTGCGCAGTGACTCGTGCTATGGCCAAGAAGGCTAAAGAAGATGATGTGGTGCCGTCCAGTACATTGAATAGTCAGGACTCAGGTGGTTCGCCTCATGACTATGATTGGCCTACTATGGTTTCTCCGTTTGAGGACTTATCAGATACTTTTATCAGTTCTCTATTCAGCCAGCCGGATGGGTCTGGTGATTCTGATGTGTCTGGAGACTTGTCTCTGTCCAGAAAGCGGTTGATTGAGGAGCAAACTAATGATCCTGAAATTGGTGTACTAAAGAGGAGAGCCCTTCCTGAAAAAGAAATAGATGCAGTTCCAGTTGGGTATTATCTCAAGGATGGTGTGTTGATGCGGAAGTGGCGCCCTCCTGATATCCCTGCCAATGCAGATTGGGCAGTGGTCAGGCAAATTGTTGTTCCGAAGGTCTATAGGAATGAGATCTTAACAATGGCTCATAGTTTACCTTTAGGAGGTCATCTTGGTGTTAACAAGACTGTTGATAAGATCATGAAACACTTCTTTTGGCCTGGGCTTCGGAAAGACGTTTCCAACTTTTGCAAAACCTGTCACACTTGTCAGGTAGTTGGAAAACACCAGTTAGACCCACCTGTAGCTCCATTGCAGCCTATCCCAGCATTTGGGGAGCCATTCTCTAGGGTCATTGTTGATTGCGATGGTCCATTACCCAAGACTAGATCTGGAAATCAGTACTTGCTGACAATCATGTGTGCATCTACCAGATTCCCCGAAGCCATACCTCTTCGTAACATCAAGGCAACTGCAATCTCGAAGGCTTTGATAAAGTTCTTCACGTTGTTTGGCCTTCCCAGGGAAATTCAGTCAGACCAAGGTAGCAATTTCACTTCAGGATTGTTTCAGCAGGTTGTGTATGAACTAGGTGCAAAACAGATTCTTTCTAGTGCCTATCATCCAGAAAGTCAGGGTGCCTTAGAGCGGTTTCATTCCACTCTCAAGACAATGATGAGGACTTATTGTTATGACCATGAGAAAGACTGGGATGAAGGGGTTCATTTGCTGTTGTTTGCAGCTAGAGAAGCAGTGCAGGAGTCTACTGGATTCAGTCCATTTGAGCTGGTGTTTGGTCATGAAGTGAGAGGACCTTTGCTATTATTGAGTGAACAATGGCAAGAGAAAGAGCCGCATATCAGTCTGTTAGACTATGTTGGCAAGTTCAAGGAAAGATTGCGTGCAGCTTGTGACCTTGCCAAAGAGAACTTGAAATCAAGTCAGGGAAAAATGAAAACTTGGTATGATCATAAGGCTAGAAGCCGTGAGTTTAAACCAGGAGAAATGGTCCTTGTGTTGTTTCCCTTGCAGTCCAATCCATTGCAGGCTAGATTTCATGGTCCTTATGAAATTCTGACAAAACTCAATGATCTCAATTACATTGTGAAGACTCCAGATAGGAGAAAACCAAAACAATTGTGTCATATTAACATGCTAAAGCCTTATCATGACAGAAATGCTAGGGTTGCAGTTGTCATTTCAGATTCTCCAATGGTCGAAACGTGTGAAGATGAGGGGGAGTTTCAAGATGATGAACCAAGAATTAAAGCTGAAGTTCTTTCATGTAAATTGTCAAACACTGAAGTGTTGCAAAATCTTGATGTAAAACTCCAGCACTTAGAACCCTCACAGAGAGATCAGTTTGAAAGGTTGATCAAGAAATATGAGGATTTGTTTCCTGATGTTCCAAAGAGAGTTACTATAGCCTCTCATGATGTAGATGTTGGTGATGCCAAACCAATAAAACAGCATCCATACCGGATGAATCCTGAAAAGAGAAAGATTGCTGAGAAAGAAGTTGAGTACATGTTAAAACATGATATTATCAGACCCTCCAACTCCGATTGGAGTTCACCCTGTGTGCTAGTTGCAAACCTGATGGAAGTACTAGATTCTGTACAGATTATCGCAAAGTCAATGCTGTAACTAGAACTGATGTGTTTCCAATACCTAGGATTGATGATTGTATTGATAGTGTAGGGCAAGCAAAGTTTCTGACCAAGATTGATTTATTGAAGGGTTATTGGTGTGTGCCTTTAACTGAGAGGGCCAAGAGCATCTCTGCTTTTGCCACACCATCTGGATTGTACCAGTATGAAGTCCTACCCTTTGGCATGAAAAATGCCCCAGCCACATTCCAAAGGATGATACAGTCTACAATCGCCGGATTGCCACACACGGGTGCGTACATCGACGACCTGATCACATGGAGTGACTCCTGGGAAGAACATCTAAAAGATGTAGAGACGTTGTTCCAGCGCCTGACCCAGGCTAACCTGACTGTTAACCTGAACAAGAGTGACTTTGGTTGTGCTACTGTCACCTATCTTGGCTACGTCATAGGCCAGGGTAAGGTGGCACCCATAAATGCTAAAGTCCAAGCCATCATGGACTTTCCAGTTCCTGACAACAAAAAAGCTTTGCGCCGCTTCCTTGGAATGATCGGGTACTACCGCAAGTTCTGCAAGAACTTTGCTGAGATTGCTCTCAGTCTAACTAACCAACTGAAGAAAGGCGTAAAGTTCACCTGGGATGATGCATGCCAGAGAGCCTTCGATCACCTGAAGTCTCTGCTGTGTCACTTCCCCGTGCTCAAATCTCCTGACTTCAACAAACCGTTCTCCATCGCGGTCGATGCTAGCGACCAAGCTTGTGGATCTGTGCTCCTACAGAGAAGTGACTCTGATGACATTGAGCATCCCGTGGCATACTTCTCCAGGAAGTTCAATCGCCACCAAAGGAACTATTCCACAATAGAGAAGGAACTGTTGGCTCTGGTCCTTTCTTTACAACACTTTGAGGTTTATGTTTGTACAGGACAAAAGCCAATGATTGTGTACACTGACCACAATCCGTTAATGTTTTTGAGTAAGATGAAAAACAAGAATCGGAGATTGTTGAATTGGAGTTTGATTTTACAGGAGTTTGACTTGGAAATTAAGCATGTGAAGGGTACAGACAATGTAATTGCTGATTGCTTATCCCGAGTTTGAATGTGTATATATATATCATGTGTTTGAATATTGTATGATATGTATATATAGACAAGTGTTCACTTAACCATTTTGTATTGAAAAGAAAAATTTTGCCTTTATGAGTCAAAATTTTTCCCTTTTGGAATGGAGGTGTAATGTGAATATAGGCCACTAGATGGCAGTATTTACCTTTTTTTTGTTAAGCTCAGACTGGAGTCATGTTTAGACATGTCCTGGACATGTCTGGGGCAAGTCTCAGAAAGTTAAAAAAAAGAGGTCTAAATGTGGGTGGGGTCGGCAAAAGAGTATATAAGGAAAAGAACTGAGACAGTAAAGTAGTAGGAGAAATTGCAAGAAGATGACCAGACCTGCCATTCTGTTCAAGACCTGTGACGTTTCTTTTGTGGATTTCTTTGACTGTGTTTGAGCATTTTCTTCATCCAGGACATCACCAAGCCACCCCACTAAAAAGGGACTGTAATTATTTCTGTTCTTTCTTATTTATCAATCTTGGTCTTTAGTTGTAGGTTGTTATTAGTCTTTGTCTTCGTTAAAAATTAAATGTGTTTTAGTTGTTAAAACTGTGTTTGTCATCCCTTGCTGTTGCTGTTGTGTTATAAATGTAATAACAAATTGGGGCCATAACAATACCGCCATTGTTCATTTTTACATTAAAAATATCTCCACTGATGGACTTTTAAAAACTTTTAACCAGAATTGTAGCCAAACTCGGATACAAATTTGTAAACATTTATTGACTTTACCCAAAACAACAACTTTGACAAAATGTCAGGTAACATCAAGAAAAAAAGAACGAGAAAAGAATCAACAATGACGAGTTTAACAACAAAATCAACAACAGAGATCAACTTCAATCTCAGTACCGAGTCTGACTGCCACCTGTCTGCAACAAAGCCATCACTGGTCTTGGCATGGACAGCACCATTCTGTTGAGCTGTTGCTGGGGAATGGCCTGCCACTCCTGGAGAAGGGCTTCTTGGTGCTTCACCCTCATCCTGGGCGCTGGAGTACATTGCCAAACCCTCCGATCCAACAGGTCCCACACATGCTCGATGCACTTCATGTCTGGGCTGAAAGGTGGCCATTCCATGACTCGCACACCATTCTGGGCCAGGAGCTGCTGAGTCAGACGTGCTGAGTGAGGTCGCGCGTTGTCTTGCATGAACGTGACCTCAGGGTGGTCTGTGATGCAAGGCACGACATGAAGTCTGATGATAAGGTCACAGTAGCGGGCTGTATTAAGATTACCATTGATTATGACCAGGTCGGACCTCCAGCCGCAGCGAATGACACCCCAGACCATCACCGAGCCTCATCCAAAGCGATCTGTCTCAGCAATGCAGGGGGCTGCGTATCTCTCACCACGTTGTCTGTAGACCCTCTGTCTTCCATCAGGTAGGTATAGACAAAATCTGGACTCATTACTGAAGACAACATTCCTCCAGAATCAGTTGGGGACTCGTCTCGGACCATATTCCTCAGCCCAGCGCAGCCTGGTAGCCCTGTGCCGTGCATCAAGCTGCATTCTAAAACGTCCTGTGGGCTCTGATTCCTCGCTCTGCAAGTCAGGGACTCACTGTTCTTCTGCTGATCCTTGGTCTGTGGATTCCTAGGGTCTCCTGAGCTGTCCTGGTGCAGGTTCAAAACCAATCTCTCAGGTGGACGAGGCGGATCTGATTATCCTGGGCTGGGGTCGTGACCCTAGGCTGATCGGGTCGGGGTCGATCATTTGTGCTTCCAGTCTCCTGGTAACGAGCCACAAGGAAAAGGAGATTGTGGGTTGGCTTACCCCACAATGCTGGGCGATGCGATTTTGGAGTGTTCCAGCCATCCACAGCCTAATGGCTTGATCACGTTGGGGTCTGGAAAGGCGAGGCATGGTGCACGTAGTGTCTTTGAACAAATGCTCTCGGGTTCTGGCCTTAATGACCTCAAGGATTGTTTTAAGGCATTTGACAGCATTGCAACTGTGATCAGTGAAACCGGACAAGGTTACGTCACAAATTCCTCAAATCCTGCTCCACAGACAGAAACAAGGTCATGACCTCACACACTGTTGTGTCTCCTTACTCAAAGACAACTACATATCAATTATGTAATCATCTAATTAAAGTTCCCATAACCCAACTAAACTATTTCTGTCTAGTCAGACTTATAAGTTTTTAAAGTCCATCAGGATATAGTCACATATAGACACATTCTCAAGTATTACAGAAGTGAAGCCAAGGTTACTTTTGACACCAATATTAAAATGTCATGAATAGCCTTCAAAAACTAAAGCTATCTGCATTTGCTAACAGAATATTAGTCTGAGCCAGCCTTAAATAAAGTTATATAATAAAACCATCATTCATCTGTACGTGAAAATATATGTAACCACAGTCATCAAAAGTTAAGTTACTTTAAACCTTGCAATTATCATTTCTTTATCATTAAAAAAAATAGTATCAATTTATTGGAATACGTTAACCAATATGTTGTATGATAATTCATCAGGGAACGAAAATAAGAACTGGTTGGGAGTAATCATCATGCGATTTAAAGGCGAGGTTACCTCATGCTTTTCATTCTTTTGAAGGCAAGCCGCTGCATTTCATATATTTGACTCAAGACTTTCTACCATACAAACAGGAACGCAGGAGCCCTATACTGGATCTATCCCTTACATCACTCTAAAATAAAGTTCAGTTCACAATTTTAAAAGTATTATAAAGACAAGCCCCCAGTATTATCACATCATTTGCAAAGTTACTTTCAGCTCCTTGATCAAAGGTACAAATGGAAAATCAAAAATGTCTTTTGCTCAGTCAAAAGTTCCTCTTTTCACATGATGAAATATTAGAGGCAGTACAACTTAATTCTGGGATAATTTTGACAACGCCACTTCTTATTCATCCTCCAAAACTGCTAATAACTCATGTTACATTTTGCAACATGACAAGTAGCTCATGTTACACTTTCCAGATGACAAATAACGGCGAATAGAAAAGTTCATCTCCATATGGATTTGAGAAAAAAAAAAGATTAAAAAAGTAGCGCCTTCACGTAACACCAACAACACATGTCTGCTGCATATTTATATACCAACACATGGGACCAGCAGCAATATAAATCTCTCCAAAGTACAAGAAACATGTTTTGCTATATAGATCTGACAGACTTCCTTCAATAACTAACTTTCTATATTTCAGAATTTGAGAAAAACTTTCCTGGCGGATAAGATGGATCACCCACCTCATTTCCAAAAAACATTGTTGAATTAACTACAAAATATCAAATTTGGAAGCATTAGAACGAACAAAAAAATTTCAGTGCTTGCATGTGCTTGCACTTGACTTTTTTGCATTATGTCCAGCTTCCCCTGGCGTCACCCGAAAAATCTTTTCCAACCTGACCGCAAGTTTGGCAGATTGGCATTTGTGGCAGCATGCCCACAAAATTTAGCATGCCTAATAATAAAGACATTTACAAGCACAAAAGCTATAAGCGACTTTCTGCCTGCCCTTGTAATGCTCAAGAGGAGAAGCGAGATTCGCTGGGTTTGAGTCGACATGGCACAAGAGGCAATGTGGTTGAAATTCAGGTCAAAAAACCACAAGATGTCAGAGTGAAACAGCCTCCACAGGCTATTCCTGCCTGCAGCAATAAATCTTTATTATCTCAAACAGAGGACAGAAAGTACCAACAGCCCTCAAAGCACAGGTCTGTGTACGGGCCAATGAAGCAGCAGTACACAGTATACAGTATGAATGACGACACTCCACAACAGGAGTCCTCCGTCTTACTCAGAAGGAGCCACTGTGGGTGCAGGCTTTCATTCCAACAGAGCAGTGACAAACCCCATTCTACTAATGAAGGTCTTTAGCCAAGACACTAAGTGTTGATCGGTAGAATCAGGCGAGTAACTGCTTGGCTGGAATGAAAGTCTCTGTCCGCACTGGACCTTTCCAAGCAAGATTGAGAACCCCTGCTCTACATATACAGAGCTATACAATGCCTCCCAAACGCAGAGGGGTGGCAACGAATTCCCTTCACAAACCAGCCGTCTGCAGTCGCAACAGAAACTTTTCAACTTGCCATGTATACTTTCTCTTGGATGAATTACAATTAAATCTTTAGATGGGAGTCACCAGTCCACAAAATACATTTCTCGGGAAAAACCTGTACTTTTCCTCTGGAAATTTGATATAACCTCACATGAAGCCACTTTAACACGGGCATTAGTGCTGTACGATTAATCTAATCGCAATTGCAATCGCCATGTCAGTGCGCAAAAAAGGCGGCGATTTGCGATTCAATCTAAATAAGCGTGTGCTGCCAGTGAACATAAGCAAGTCTCCTTTAATTTTATGGAGTCTGTTGACATTATGCCCACAAGCGCTATCCTGGGCAGTGTCCGAGTAGTCAAAAATTACGTCCTATAGAATAAGTCCACACCACCCTTCATTAATCTATGTGGAAAACGTCTGAAGATAAAGAGAAGGTATTACATGGAATTCCTACCGCTTACGAATACAACCGCGCTAAGAAAATCTGAATGCACTGAAAGCAGGCAACGTGAACATGATGGGGTCCCATACGTTTCTTTACGCGATTGGTCAGATGAATAGCTGCCCCTTTAAATACTGCTGCTGCGCAGAATTACGAAAAGGATGCATCTGTGTACCCTATGCTAAAGGAGGTAAATTAGGAAGCACTGAGACACCATTCCTGAACATTTAAAGAATTCGAAGGCTCTTGTCATAGTTGCCACGGCAGGTAATCATTTCCGGATTAGTTTTCAGAAATTAGGAACTTTCCCCAGCGAAAAAAACTATTGAGACACAACCGTGGTCTGTGCAGCAGGTATGGTCACGTGACTACTCGCTACAGTTCTCAGAGACCAACACTGACGCCGAATAAAATCATGAGCAGGAGCGTCAGCAAGCCCAGGCTGAGAGAGAGAGTTCGTGGCGGAAAAAACCCTGCAACATCTACTATCATATGCAGAGATTAGGCGTGAGTCTCTCGCCTCTTAGTGGCATGCACGTTCCTGTGTCTTAGTCAGCAATTATTCTATCAACGCGCACTGAAGAAATTCACTCGCGGAATTTAAGTCATTGTGCATTATGTTAATCAGTTTCACGTGCATTAAGGTGGATTTCCCCACTAGTAACACGGAAATCGATTGACTCTCAGGCTCGTCTTTACTGTGGGATTGAAAGCAATGGAATTGCATAAAGATGTTTCAAATGTACTTATTTCATTTAAACAATTCAAAAGATCATGTCCATCTTTACGCAAGTGAAACTGAAACTTCAATGCACAAGGATTTTAATTCCGCGTGAGAATCTCATTAATAAGCGTTCATTGAACAATTGCGGACTACGTTGAATAAGCAAAAAAAAAAAAATGCGCGAGACTTGGGCCGAGTGCACGAGTCTTGGCATCTCAGCATATGGCGTTACTTTGACTTCAGGTATGGCGACGTTGAACATAGACGTGTTGTGTAAAACCTGCAAAGTAAAAATCTCCACATCCCGCAGCAACACCACCAATCTGTATCAACACTTGGGACAGCACAGAGAGAAGCATAAGGAATGCATGTGATGAAAGCCAAGCCAAGTAAAGCCAAAGAGACAACTGAAATCCGCTAATGCCCAATGGTGCTACTGCTTTTGCACTTAGCAGAAATGCCTTTATTTTTTTTAAGGGTACTGTACAAACCTTTTGCTTTTTGTATTTAGTAATACTTAATAGGTTTACAAAAATATCTGCAGAAAGGCATCCAAGTTTACAATAGTGCCACTGCATTTGCACTTTGCAGAAAATATCCCGATTTTCAAAAAAGGAAAAACCTCTTTTATGGAAAATGTCTTTTTGAAAACAGTGCTATAAACTTGTTTTGTATTTTTTAGCACCATAATGCTAGCATTTTTTTACTTGAGAAAAATACCCTACAAAATCATCATTATTCTCTGCAATCTCCTTGATAACAAAGCAAGTAGGCTCAAGATATCATTTAAAAAAAATCATATCATAATCACACACTGAAATATGGTCCACTATAATCGCAATCGCACATTTTTACCAAATCATGCAGCACTAACGGGCATCATGTCTCAGTCGACCATTATAGTCAGTGCAGGGTAACAGTTTCTCGTGCAGAGTACTCAATATAAATCACCCCATTTTGTAGGATTGTCCAGTGGCTGAGGAGGCGAGGGCTTGAGGCTGGTATAGAGAGGTCAAGCGGAAACAACATTGAATACTACACTTTTCACCATCAACAGAAAGAGTGATGGCTTTGAAAAAATCAACTGAAGTATTGGATCATTCTGCAACAGCAAATTTTGAAGGCGAAAAGTCATTAGGAAACGAAAAAAATAATGCAATTGATTTAACCCATCCCAACATGTAGGTAAAAAAAAATGGATACATGTCACTGTATTTGTTTAGTACATAAATCTCCCCTCGTGACCGCCTTTTTTTTCGATAAGTAATGAAAACCTGCATATCGATCATTTGCAAATGATTTTAAGCCCTCAAAATCTGAGGCAACAGAATGCTTCAAATGATTCAATGAACTCATCGCTCGTTCCATTAATTGCAAAATGAGCAAGCATAGCATTTACCAGCATTCTGGCGGGCAATTTTTTTCTATTGCATGAGAGATTGATGCCTTGTACTTATAGGGGGCAATCATACGTTTCTCACAAAAATAGCAAACTAAGATAGCTGAAATCAGTCAGCAACTCAATAAGTATACTGTAGATAAAGATATTCTCACAATCTAAATGATGCAGAAATGCATGGTTTTCCGTCAAATAATGCAAACATTTTCCTGGAGGAGGGTTCCAAACCCCTCAATTTCTCCAGGGCGAGGTCTCCTGCCAAACACAAAATGTCCCACTTTGCTTATGGATGAGTTCTCAAATGAACAGGAACCAAAAGTCAGGGACCATGTGTAGTGTCTGGAAAAAAATGCTTTACAGATGGCAATATTTAACACTGGCATATGCTTCTTAGATTTAATATGGTAGGCTAGGCAGAATTATCACCTTACATTACAAAATCATTACAAATTTACATTTTTCTTAAGAGCCGTTATTCTACAGTAACCACCTTAGCACACGGTATCAATCACGCAAAGCCAGTCGAGGTTTTCAGAAATTGGCACAGACTTCATGATATATTTTCAAGGAATTGTTTTCAATGACGTGAATACAGAGTTAGAACTGAAATCAACTTTGCACTGCTCATGCATACCCTACTTTTCATTGATATAATCATACTAGTTGAAATTAGTCTACGTCACTGGATTAATTTATGAACATTGTGAAAGATAAGCAGTAGGCTACACCTTTCTAAATTTGCACTTGTAAGAATATCGCTAAATTCAAGGCCCTAAAAATGTCAAGGCTGTGCAGTAAGTTACCCGATAATGTTTATAAGCAAATAACTGTACATATTACTCAAACTAATAAAAATTTGTTACATGCAAGGAATGTAATGTTCTACAACATAGTTTAAGATACAAAAAAATATCTTTTGAACAATTTAAGATCCTGGAATTTGAACATTTTCAGGGGGACAGCATTGGCCCCAGACCCTCAGCAGGGCAAATCCTTCTCCCCTTAAGACAAATCCTACTTCCAAGTTTCAGGATTCTAGCAAGGATTTTCTTTTAGCGTGATGGTAGTGGCGAGGGAGCGAAGTGACTGAGCGGGGGGATGGTGCCCCCCCCCTTCTGAGGTGCAGAGCTTTTGAAAATTTAAGCTGAAAATTGGCCATTCTAGGGGTACCCAAAGGGGATAATCGTTCTTTTACGACTAATGTATTCCTGATGGATAATTGTTACACCTTTGCAACTTGGTAGTGTGTTAACTTCACAAAGGACATTGTTAGAAGATATTTAAACTCAGACACAACTTAGATAACAGAGATAATGAATGTTTTATTCAAAGGTTTCTGTCCATTATGCATCACAAGCATTTAGCTGGAAGCCATGGAACATTTTACTTCTACCATACATGTGAAAAAAAACCCTGCAAAGTCTTCAACCACCTGTCATCTACCAAGGTAGCCATAATCTGCCCACAGCAGTACTTGTTCTTCCACTGTTTGGCAGGGTGCCCAACCTGTCTGAAATGTCAAACTTTCTACTAGCAATAGTATTACAAAGGTGATATAAAGGTCAAAAACTGATGAAAGACTCTTGATTTGAATTATCTATCAAGTGGTTACCTTGCTTAAAAAATATCCAAGGAAACACTGCATAGTGTACTGACCATGTCATCCTCAAAGTCCAATTTAAAACTGACAAGTCTCTTGTATGAGAATCAACGGAACACTGCACCTGTTGTGCCTGTCCAGCATCCAACAGCAAGCTATAGATCAGAAACCACATCAGAAACCACTATGGAATTGTAAGTAGGGAATGAACTACCTTGCTATGGATGGAAACATGTCTGAAATACAATGCGATACTGTAGGTGTGCTTGTTGTTATTTCCATGCTTCGACATGCTGACATGATTACAGGAATAATATTGACATAGATCCCACAGTAACCAAGAACAGTACAGGGTACGTTACGAGAAAGAAATCGGCATGGCACTGGCACTGATGCGCCGGAGGAATAATGTACGCTTGTTTCAGAGATCACAGACACCGCTTGGGCAAAAAAACACAAAAAATGTGTCCCACATGTTTGGAGGAAGGGGCGATATTGATATACATAACAGTGTATGTACGCTGAGGGACAAGCCTGCACGCGCTGTTGTGTTTTGACAATTCCGATTCCATCCCAACGCAACGTTTTTTTTTTTTTTTAAATATTTGATCTGGCATTATTGCATAAGTTAATACAGTCAAAATACTGTTACGCTCGTCTTTCCTGAATTTGCGTGTTGGCCACAAATTATAGCATAACGGACCGATACGCCACTTTGCGCTAGCTAGAACCCTGCAAAGATTGTGAAAACACTCCTAATTGTATGGTGTAAAATAAAGGTGAAGGTTTCACAATCCCCAATCCCATAAAACAAAGGACCCTGTCCACACATTGGATTTGGCTGTCCTGATTATTGAATATGCACAGAAGGAACTTTCCATCATCCAAACTGAAATAAACAAACAGGAAGAACAACTAAAAGCTTTAATTTCCTCTATTGACCTGGTCAAGCTCACGGAACAAATTATTTCTTCTACTGATAAATACCAACAAGATCTTAAAAAAATTAAACAGAGAAAATTTAAGAGGGATGCCGTTGATTACAGGGATGACAGAGTCTACCCTTGGCTAACCCAGCAAGCCTGGCCAACTCCTTGTTTTGTTCAATTTGAATCGTATTTACAGACTTCGGAATCCAGCACATCGGAGCTTCCCTTCTGACTCTGACGGTGATTTTTTAGAACCACCCATCATGGCAAGACGCCAACACAACTATTACACCAGGAATACAAGAGGAAGCAGAGATGGGGCAGGAGGGGCACTGGTACAAGGACAATACAAACAGTCCAGGAGGAATCACAAGGGTCGTGTCCACTATTAGTCAATCTGACAGGCGCACCCCAACACGAAGGCGCAGAAACTTGACTCAACAAAGGATTAACTTTCGTACCTACTCCTTCCACCAACCCCTTCCGAACAAAGGTAGAACTATTCAAGTTTTTTCGATCTATGAAACTTAAGTACTTTTTTTACAGAGAAAAGACAAATTTGTCTGTTGTGGATGATGTTGCCGTTTCCAGCCGTTTGTTCAAACCCAAAATCTATTTTTGTCCACCCGTGTTTCTGCCCTTGACACATTTTATGTGAAAGGGATGTGGACTCTCTTTTCTGAACACACCCTTCCAACAAATCTGGGTATAGTTATAACAAGGCGCAAAGGTATGCTCTTCATTCTCTCTCTAAAAAACTCGCAGATAATTATCAAGGGCGCCTACAAAGGCGGCGGGTTGATTTGTATGAACAGGAATGATTAAGAAGCCGAAATTTTAAGACAATTATCAGATACTAATTCCTATTCGAGACTAAAATCCGATCCTACTAACAGCTTCAAGTCTGAAATGGACACTTTTTTGAACTTTGGTTATGATGCTGGATATTTAACAAACTCTGAGCGCAATTATCTTATGACGAAGCATCCCAATATCCCTGTGATTTATATTTTACCCAAAGTACACAAAACATTTGATCGTTTTCCTGCGGGACGTCCGATAGTAGCCAGTATTGACTCCTTGACTGAACCTCTCTCTAAGTTCATTGATTCCTATGTCAGACCTCTGGTGGTTAAACTCCCATCCTACCTTAAAGATACTGGTGACTCCATTGAGCAAATATCTAAATTAACATTTGTACATGATAATATTTTCCTTGTCACTATGGATGTCACCAGTTCTTATACTAACATTCCCCATGACATTGGTTTAGAAGCACTTTGTTTCTTTTTGGAATCTAGAATCACTCCATTTCCACCTTCCGATTTTCTGGTTGATATGGCGAAAATTCTGCTGACCAAAAATTACTTTTTATTCGATAATGACTGCCATGGGAGCTACTTTTGCCCCTGATTGTGCTAATCCATTCATGGGTTATTTGGATCACGATCACATGTACACCAATAACCCTTTTTCCCCAAAACATTATATTTTACAAACGTTACATTGATGATTTGTTTTTGGTGTGGGAAGGTACAGAAATGAAATTGACTAATTTTCTAGAATATGCCAACAGCCGGGTGGAATCCATTAAGTTTAATTTGAAATATAATTCACAAAACAAAATTTTTTTTGGATATGGAGGTAATCTTTAAATGGTAAATCATTATACACTTCTTTATATGTGAAACCGACTGATAAAAACAGCCTTTTACATGCGTCTAGTTACCATCCAGTGTCCCTTAAGAGGGGACTCCCGTGTAGCCAATTTTTGCGTGTTGGACACATTTATGTGAAGGAAGATTTTAATATGGAAATTAAAAAATGTGCTCCAATTATTTTAGATCGAGGCTACTCTAGCCATTGTTTGAGTGACACTCTTGATAGAGTTATGTCTACCACCCATGATGCGCCTTCTCACAACAGGAAGCCGAATAAAGGGTCCGACTCCTCTATCATGTGTTGTATAAAATATACCCCCTTGAGCCATAAAATCAAAACTATCATAAAGAGTCACTGGCATGTTCTTAACACTGACCCCGTTTGTGCCAACTTATTCCGTGATCTCCCTCTCCTTACCCACTCCAGGTCCCGTAACTTTAAGGACATCCTGGTGCGTGCTGACTGCTATGATCCTTCTAAAATTCCCAAAGAAAGGCCAGACGATGCCACCGGTTTTTATCCTTGCAGAAATTGCACATCAGGCAAGGATATCAGGAAAACCCATACATTTACTAGTTTCGTAACCAATAAGAGTTATACCATTACTAAATTTATTTCTTGTAGTTCCAGTAACTGTGTGTATATTTTGTTCTGTGTTGGTGGACCACAATACGTGGGCTATACTTGGCGACAACTCAGAGTACGCATCAATGACATCATAGCACGGTTAACAGAAAGGATTTGAAATCTCCGGTGGTACGTCATTTTTTGGAATTCAATCATAAGGTATTGGATCTCAACTGGCTTGGCATGGACCGTGTCTTTCCTAGTCGAAGACTAAAGCACACAGACAAATTTCTTCTTTAATGTGAAGCACGTTGGATCTATTACCTATCCACACTTTACCTAGCTGGCTTAAATGATTCCTTTGATTTGACATGTTGTTTTCTTTAAGCGCGCACCAGCATGTCCTTGTATCCCAAATCAATTAGCCTAGCATGACATTCTAGTTTTATTATTTTCTGGTGTTCTGTTCCTTCACTTGATTATACATTTCTTATTATCATAACTACTGCTCGATTGTTGTGGTCATCTACAATGATATTCCCTCAATTGAATAATTGACGAGTTAATTGTATCTGAGATACTCACTTAAATTATTAAATAATTGTTTCTCTTTCAGTCATGTGATGTCTATTTAAAAGGTTTTGTCCTGCCACTTGGTCATTAGCACTGAGGATGGTTTGAGCACCGAAACGTTTGTTTTTAGCACCATCAGCTGCACTAATTATTTTGTCCTAATAAATTCTTTTGCATTGACTTCTCAGTTATGGATATTTACCTTTTGGAGTGCGAGTATTTTTGCTGTTTTTATCTATTTTTTCACTTACGCACCCATTTAGCCCAGATAATTAAGGCGCAGATTTCCTTTACTGACGGGGAACTCCTATCCACACGCCGACATGTAAATCAAATGGGTAAAAGCCATTCTATACAACTACACATCTGGAGATATCTCACAAATAATGCAAAAACATCAACTCTAGATCTACTCTATTATTTTGCTTTTCTTTCATGTTCTTTTTCAAAATACTATAAAAATTCAGCATCCCCAGTACATGCGTACAAGCTTGAGATCCTGATTACTTCAATCTCGATAAGAGAGTCAGTGAAATGGGAACAATGTATGCTAAATGTATACAGTCAGTAACCTGTGGCATTTGATTACTTATGATTAACTTTAAAGTAATTCTGTGATAAAACTGCGCTTTCTGACAATTTTCCACATCTGGAACCTTTACTGCATGGACCCTGAATACCAGCTTACCGACGGCTGGGGCATCGTACTCATCTCCAAGCAGGATCTCCGGAGCAGAGTAAGCCAGTGAGCCACAGCTGGTGGTCAGCTTCTTGCCAGGCTGGAACTTGTTGCTGAAGCCAAAGTCAGTGAGCTTGACCAAGCCCTGCTTCTCAAAGAAGACCACGTTCTCGGGCTTGAGGTCACGGTGGACTACATGGAGCCGATGGCAGTAGGAGATGGCATGGACAATCTGGGCAAAGTACTTCTTGGCCAGCTCCTCACTCAGGCCCTCCTCATGCTTCATGATGTAGTCAAACATGTCACCACCATCGCCCAGCTCCAGGATCAGGTACAGCTTAGTCTGAGTGTCGATGACCTCATAAAGGCGTACGATGTTGGGGTGCTGCACCAGTTTCATGCATCTCACCTCCTGGAACAGGTGCCCCGTTGCCACCATGTCAAGCTTTGTCTTGTCTATGACTTTCACCGCCACCTTCTCCCCAGTGAAGACGTGACGGGCCAACTTGACCACAGCAAAGTGGCCCCGTCCCAGCGTTTTGTCCAGATCGTACAGTCCAGCAATCTTGCCATCGTACCCCCGCTTGAAACCTGCCATGGCTGGTGTCAGGCCGATCGTGCGATAGGTCTGGAGCCGCCCTCCCGTGTTGTGAGGATGTTTATCGCGGAGGGAAGGGTCGGCTCACTTCAGCACGTCTGCAACCCACCCAGAGCCCATGGTGCCAGCTTTCAAACAGACCTGCACAATGGAGACAAACAGTTAGAGAACATTCAATTCCATCTAAAAGTTATATGCATTTCAAATTCACTAAGGGGGAGATAAGCTGCAAGTCACACGACAACCAACAAACCATATCCAAAGCAAGAATTTAACTGGGGGGAGAAGCCTGGAAGTCAAGGTTTACAAAGGAAGAAGTGCAAGAACAGTCAGCCTTTGTAGAGGCATTTGCAGATTTTTACAATAGGGAGCAGTGAATTATCATTTTTAAATTGGTTATCAACACTCTCACTAACACCCATAATAATGGTGCATGCTTAAAAACCAAAACAACACTTAATACTGCTTAAAATAATTAAATTTCATTGTTGAAGCCAACCGAATTTCAGAATTGATTCAGAATTGATTCAATTACAGAAAAAAAAAGACGTTCAAATCACAATAATCTATTTGTGAACTCCAACAGTACATTGAGTAAATGAAGAATACATCCTAATCATCCGAAAAACAATCAATCCTCCAATGTACTAAATTTAATAGAAATATCCAAACTGCATTAAATAGTCCATGTAAGACCACAGCTCAGTCGAAAAACAGTACTGTTCATGAAATAATGTTCTCTTAGGGTGCTTCAGACTGGGAATATTACCAAATTATTTTGAGAACCATTTAACCCTGAGAGAAAACTGAAAAATGAAATAAATTGCACAACAGAAGCATAACAACTGGAAAAAAATGAATATATCTTATACAGTACCTTCAATTTTGACAGATGTAGCTACACTTGTGTACCTTCAACGCAAGAATGACAATGGTACTGAGCATACGACTCCACAGTCACTCAACACATTATGGGTGTTTAAATGCATCTTGTTACATGTAGGCAGCAAGCAATTTTCCAGTAAAGGGTAAGGACCAACCCCACCCAAAAGAACTCCCATCAATCACACTTCCACCCACACGAGTAATGTGTTGTACATTCATGAAAAATTTGCCCGAGGGGAGAATGACTGTTGAGATGCAAAAACTATGCAGATTACCCAGTGCCACCAGAGGCCAAAGCTGCATCAGACAACAAGCTTCAAAGCTATAATTCAGCTTACTTCACAGGCACTATGTGGCCTGAAGTTGTGATTCGAACGGTATAATATCTCCCAAAATACCTTTATCCAAGGCCTCCGAGCAGTTTTTTCTTGTTAAAGATTCTGCTACTTCACCTATAACATCATGGATGCATTTGAGGTTCCGCACTTGCTCAGGGTATTAGGAAATATGACAATAGAACAAAAAGGTTCTAGCCAAGCCAGCAGCTCATGCTGTAAGTGTCTGTCCATCACACAGAGAATGAGGTATTCTTGAAAGATCATGCCCTGTGCCCAAGAACCAGTGTAATCTCATTTGGATGGTAGAGGAAATTTTTACCAAAGCTACATGGGCAAGTTACTGACAGGCAAGAGACCAATGCTTCATCTCATACAAGTCTTCAATGACTATGGGGGGTGAGGTTATACAGGAAAGCACACAATTAATGCAGCTGACTGGCTATAATGGTCGTCACTGATATTACATAACAGAATAGGAACAAAGTGCCTGCATGTACAATGAGTCCTCTGCGAGCCCATGCAAAACCTTTTTTTAATTAACCATACATTCATGTTACAATAGACATACAAGCAAAACTATTGATCTCATCGCGTGAGGCACCCCATTTTTGTTGTGCTATGAGATGTCAGTGACCGCCATTTAGCACAGTAGCTCAACATGTGATGGCCAATTTTATGATTTACCAGTGAAGCTGGATTTATGTGATGGTGAAAAAAGACGCGAAAGAAAACCTAACAAGGGTTTGGGCTGGATTTTAGGAGGACCCCTGGCGTTTTGAAGGTGTGTGACAGGAACTTGTAAATCCTCTAAAAGGGCTGTATGGGACGGACCAGTGCCTAAGCTTGCCACGGTCAGTACCCAACTGAAGAATATCAGCGAGGGAGAGCACACAGGGTCAAGGTTTAAACATAATGAATACATGCAAAAAGCTGCAGCATTACAATACTGATTTAGAATTTGATTGTCATGAATGAAGCTTCAAACTATTCTGTACAGACCTAATTTCAGAATAAATTTATAATAACACAGTAAACAACAGCCAAAAAAACACACAACAACAACAAAAAGAACAACAAAATGCGAAATGCTTAGTCGAGTACTCTTTTACTCAATGTTACAAGTATTCAATTAAAGAAAATGTTTAATTTCTGCTTGCCTATGCCAGGTGACATCGTCACATCAAGGACAAGAAACCCTTAATACACATACTACTCCCAGGCATCAACATGTGAACTTGACACAGAAGAAATCCAGAGTCAAATATTTAACCTAGTCTTAAAATTATACAGGTGTAAGGTTTATGACTACATCAGGATGAAGAGGCTATACCATCTGGTTTTTGTAAGCACCAGGGTATTTGAACGGGAGGTTTCAAACGCAGAGCGTCAAATTTAATCCTCGATAGTGACAAACGTTGCCTATTATGATGTTGGACTGCATTCCAATACAGGCCAAACATGACCTGGAGATGAAATATTTTTTGCACATAAATTTTTGCATCCAATATACTTTTTTATTAACGTCCAACCATGTGATTTTCATAACAGAGCGTGTTCTTTAACACTGTGACTTGATCCAGTAAATCAACGAATAACTGCACATTTACAGTATGCCTGCATAATATAAATCACTTTCATTGTTTCGGATTTTGGCAGCAGAAGGACATGTGAAAGTGACTGGGATACCTTGAGCTGATAATTACTTTGTGTTTCAATGCTACAAAGTTGTCAACGCGTTTTTCAAAAACGCTGCTGTGAATTCAGGACACCCATCTAGTAAAATCCAGTTACAAAACCACTTAAGTGGGGCAGCTTATCCTTTCTAGGCAGCCACCATGGAGCAATTTTCGATCATGTAAACGAAGTTCAGTATTGTACATTGTATTCACTGTGTTTGAGGTATATCAAAAGAAATTCATGAAACGTTATTTCATGGTTTGCCAGAACATTCCACTAAATAAAGGACCAATTTTGACAATCTTACGGCACTCAACTGGAAATCCCGGAACACCGGCATTGCGAGCAGTTGAGGATGAAGAGGTTGAGACAAATAAAGCAACAAGCATGACAGCTTTGAATATAACACATGTAAGCCCAACTAACACATCAACTTACTGGAATTAAATGTAGGAAAAATATAAGACTAAAAAATTACTTTCAATCATGAATTTTTCATAACCAGCTTTGCTTCATATGGTGCAAAAATAATTTGAGTACTCTTTTGCACCCCTTGTAGACAACATGGCAGTCTCCTTACATTCAAAAAATTTGACGCATCTTTGGTTGTAATAAATGTTCATTGAAGACTTATGGTAAACATTACAATGGCAAGTCAATGACAGAAAAAGCATTCAACAGACTTCATTTTAGAGTTTCTTCAGTGTGGCCCTCTGAACTCTCAGAACTGAGCCGCCCTGCTGGTGCCGCTCCTGGCTAGAACACGGTGTTGATTGTCATTGCTTGCGAAAACTTAGGATTTCACAAGTATGTTGATCATCACAGTTTGTAAGGGATATTGCGCTTTGAAAGTTGGATTCTCAGTTGGACATATTCCAAACACTCTGATATATACCATCGCAGAGTGTTCCATCTTCAAAGAACTATTTCTCTAATATCAGAAAAACCAAACTTTTTTTAAAAATAAATGCCAAGCTGTCAAACATTGAGAATGCGTGGGTTCTGTAGCAAACTGCACAGCGCTGCACAGGGCTGCCTTTGAAAGGTTGGAAGCGCGTTCGCCAATCAAAAGCATTTACCACGTCACATGTTTTTTCCTTGTGACGTGAGAGCGACCCAGTCCAGTCGACCTTACAATGGTGGACTGTATGTGTTATTTTGTTGGTGGGAGTTTATTGACGAGCTTTAAGTGTATTACTGGCCACACAATGTAGTTTTCATCCCAACAAGGTGAGAAGAAGTAAAACTATCAAGGTGTGCATGCCGTCATGCCTGCATGTTGGGCAGTAGGCTGCTCCAACCGGACCGAGCGAGCCACTGGCAGATCCGCCCCCAGCTCGCCCCTTCCCCCCCGACACAAACATTTCCTTTCACAAGTTTCCTCTTGGGAAGTCAGCGATGTTAAAAAAATGGCTTCGCAACATTGGAAGGAAAGATAGTACTCGAAATAAGGATACCAAATTGTGCTCGGTGCACTGGAGGACTGTTACGAACCAGATTTGCTGGCGAAATACATGCTGTCTCCACCCAAACAAGCACGACAACGGCCGAAACTGAAAACAGACGCAGTGCGAATGTCCAGCATCATTTTATGTTTTCAGACATCGGAGAGCGGCTGGGTCAATGACGTCACGTTCCAGATTGAGCCCAGTCAAAATGGCGCAGATCATTAGGGATGGAGAGTCAATGTAAAATTGCCATTTACTCTCTGAGAATTTTGTTTTTTGTTTTTTCAATGCGATGAATGTACACAGACTGGATAATTCTTTCGATAGATATACACAGCATGGCAGAGTTTACTATCGCTTTAAAGTAGTTATAAAATAATACTAATAACAACGAAAAAGCACATTTAGGCTGATATCTCACTTCAGAAAAATGACAGACACATGAGACCAACACCAAAATGTTCCTTTCCTTCGGCCCATCTGAGAGCCGGAAAAAAAAAAACTGATCAACAACGTGACTGGAGAATTATTTTTGCATTCACACCAAATGGTCAAATATAAGCCCAGAAGTTCTCAGGCAAACACAGTCAGGCAAATCTGTGCCATTTCATGGTCATTTAAATTTCGAAATTTAATGAACAAAATGCTTTCAAAAAAAAAAAAGAACTATCTACCGATTCAAATAAGTCATTAAGTGAGTCAAGTGTTTGTTTGCTAAATGAGCAAAGTAATGGAGTGAGAGCAATTGCTGGTTAAACGATGTAATTCTGGAGACTGTTGCTCTGTTTAGCTCATTACCGAGAAATACTTTAGTCAGTGAAGTTCTTTTCCAGAAATATTTCACATGGCCTATGATTTTGGCAGCTGTTAGTTCAGGACCACATGAGGTATGATTCGAGGAAAACGAAGCAGCAAGATCACCTCATGGCAGTAGTAATTTATTATTGCACTTACAATTATCATGATAAATCTATCGCTCATCTCTAGCTAGCTGGCTACCGTAGATGTGAAATTAAGGTATATGGTGTAAGTAACGTTTGAGCAGTACACTTCAACTACGACAGTAATAAATAAAAAAAAACATTGTTCACATAACTGCTGGCGAAATCGAGCTTTTATCAGGCTTTGACTGAATCACTTATTTCATTAATGCGCAAGCTAGGTTGGTGAACAAGTAAACTGATAAAGCAACGTGGAGTCCTACTAGATTGTATACGATCCGTGCGATGCGGTCCGTTTTGGCATATTCTTATGGTATGAAGCACCTTCACAGATTCAAACAAATTTTAATCAGCTCATCTGCTACACTACATCTCTTAATGTGCATAGTTAGACGGTTATGGCTCGTACCATTTCTGAGAGAGTACAAAAGACACTCGCTTACTCACTCACTCACTCACCCAAACAAGCTAAATCTGATACTTTTTTCCATAATATTTGGTAATGTGAGGGGTCTTATGTTTTAAACATAATAAAATTAAAAATTCCTTGTGTGACCCAGCCTAGACTTGAAATCCATCATGTCAATGCTGTTGCCATTTCAACAATCCCCCTCCACCACCTTTAGTCATAGCAGGTAAATCACAACTGCGACAATCACTTCATTATAATTGGCAAAACCTTCTAGGAGATGAGACTTTCAGAGATAAAGTCACATGCTGGAACATGGAAATGGGGTGTGAGGGGGGAATTTCCTGGAAGTGTTAAAGAATGCATTTATTTTTACAGGTTGGGGTAACAGTATCATAATGATCAGAGTATCTACAAAGAAGTAAGGATCTCAAATATGCCATTATCTCAGATATTAATGCTTAAGTTAGATTAAAAACTCTATCTATCAAAGAAGAGCAGTTATCTGGGTGAGATATTTCAATGGAATTGAAGTATCCGCACACTGTTCAGCTCCCAATTATTGCTTCTACAACAGTTATCATGAGTTTTTATATAAATCTCCATCCACTCATTTGTACCTGAAGAAGGCCACATTGGCCAAAATCGTTGTACAAAACCAGTGAAGTTGGCACGTTGTGTAAATCGTAAATAAAAACAGAATACAATGATTTGCAAATCCTTTTCAACCTATATTCAATTGAATACACTGCAAAGACAAGTTATTTAATGTCCGAACAGGTAAACTTTGTAATATTTTGCAAATATTAGCTCATTTGGAATTAGATGCCTGGAACATGTTTCAAAAAAGCTGGCACAAGTGGCAAAAAAGACTGAGAGAGTTGAGGAATGCTCATCAAACACTTATTTGGAACATCCCACAGGTGAATGGCCTAATTGGGAACAGGTGGGTGCCATGATTGGGTATAAAAGCAGCTTCCCTGAAATGCTCAGTCATTCACAAACAAGGATGGGGCGAGGGTCACCACTTAGTGAACAAATGCGTGAGCTGATTGTCGAACAGTTTAAAAACAACATTCCTCAACGAGCTATTGCAAGACATTTAGGGATTTCATCATCTACGGTCCGTAATATCATCAAAAGGTTCAGAGAATCTGGAGAAATCACTGCACGTAAGCGACAAGGCCGAAAACCAACATTGAATGCCCGTGACCTTCGATCCCTCAGGCGGTACTGCATCAAAAACCGACATCAGTGTGTAAAGGACATCACCAGATGGGCTCAGGAACACTTCAGAAAACCACTGTCAGTAACTACAGTTCGTCGCTACATCTGCAAGTGCAAGTTAAAACTCTACAATGCAAAGCGAAAGCCATTTATCAACAGCACCCAGAAACGCCGCCGGCTTCGCTGGGCCCAAGCTCATCTAAGATGGACTGATGCAAAGTGGAAAAGTGTTCTGTGGTCTGACGAGTCCACATTTCAAATTGTTTTTGGAAACTGTGGACGTCGTGTCCTCCGGACCAAAGAGAAACGGAACCATCCAGACTGTTATAGGCGCAAAGTTCAAAAGCCAGCATCTGTGATGGTATGGGGGTGTATTAGTGCCCAAGGCATGGGCAACTTACACATATGTGAAGGCGCCATTAATGCTGAAAGGTACATACAGGTTTTGGAGCAACATATGTTGCCATCCAAGCAACGTCTTTTTCATGGACGCCCCTGCTTATTTCAGCAAGACAATGCCAAGGCACATTCTGCACATGTTACAACAGCATGGCTCCGTAGTAAAAGAGTGCGGGTACTAGACTGGCCTGCTTGTAGTCCGGACCTGTCTCCCATTGAAAATGTGAGGCGCATTACCAAGCATAAAATACGACAACAGAGACCTCGGACTGTTGAACAACTTAAGCTGTACATCAAGCAAGAATGGGAAAGTGTTCCACCTGAAAAGCTTCAAAAATTGGTCTCCTCAGTTCCCAAACGTTTACTGAGTGTCATTAAAAGTGACACAGTGGTAAAAAAGCCCCAGTGCCAACTTTTTTGCAATGTGTTGCTGCCTTTAAAGTTAATGATTATTTGCAAAAAAATAAAATAAAAATTTCTCAGTTTGAACATTAAACATCTTGTCTTTGCAGTGTATTCAATTGAATATAAGTTGAAAAGGATTTGCAAATCATTGTATTCTGTTTCTATCTACGATTTACATAAAGTGCCAACTTCACTGGTTTTGGGTTTTGTAGAATAAATTACTGGGATCTGATATGAAAGTGTGTGGACACTTCATTTTCAGTTTTGACATGCATGTTATTCCTGCATCTGTTGTAATACTTCGATGTGTGTGTAACCACATAGAATTGCATGCGAGAAATTTTAATGACCTTGAAATTTTAATGATCTTCCAGTAACATGCCAAAAGAGTAAGAGTAAAAAGCCAAACTGCACCAAACTTCACCTGCATCAAAGTTAACAAACTGTGAACCAATCTATTTTGTCTAATAAGCTCTGACTACCCTACTAGATTTGAATGACCGAGGCAACATGGAAATGTGATCACCTGCATGTGTGACCTCCTCTCACCAATAGTTCGGCATTAACACATCCCCATACGATCACAGATGCTGGCTTTTGAACTTTGCGCTGATAACAATCTGGATGGTCCTTTTCCTCTTTAGCCCAGTGGACACGACATCCATGATTTTCAAAAACAATTTGAAATGTTAACTCGTCACACCATAGCACACTTTTCCACTTTGGATCAGTCCATCTCAGATGAACTCAAGCCCAGAGAAGCCGGCGGCATTTCTGGATGTTGTATGTGGTATCATATGATATGTGTCAGAAACAGGTGTTTTTTGAGCATTGCTCTACAGTCCAAGTCTTTTGTTGCCCTTGTCCCAGCTTTTTCTGAATGCGTTGCAGGCATCAAATTCAAAATGAGAGAATATTTCCAAAAAACAATGAAGTTTATCAGTTTGAATATTAAATATCTTGTCTTTGTAGTGTACTCAATTGAGCATTGGTTGAAAAGGATTTGCAAATCATTGTACTCTGTTTTCATTCAAATTTTACGCAACTTCCCAAACTTCATTGGAATTGGGGTTTGTAGTTCAAGCATGCAGGATATTATTTCATTTTTACCTCTAACATCTAAATCTTTGTATCATAACTACGGGGAAAAAAGTAACAAGGGAGGAAGGTTTGTTTTTTTTTTTTATTTCATTTCACCTTCTTTACCTTGGGTAACTTCACAGGCACCTTGTGAATCAAACAATAAGAAAGTGTGGCCTAAGGACAAGGCTGAAAACTCAGAGGACACATGACCTCCAATCACTCAAAATTGACTCTCTTAAAAATAAGCATGTGACAAAAATAGACATCACGACAGGAGTTCTGAAATAATTCAGTAAACCTTTGTCACCCAACGCCATACACCACAGAATCCACAAATTAAGGAGTCAAGCCTGGGTTCACTCATTTTAAGCACTTCTAAACACTAAAAACACATAAAAATTGTGTCAACTGAAAAAAGCTCAGAATGGAATTTGATTTTAACCAAATTTAATAAGTTTGTTACCATGAAAACCATTCATTATTGGCGAAAAATGTGAAATCTTGTGGCAACAATATCTCTGAAACTATACCATATTTTCCTGTCATTCTTTTTTTTTGTTTTGATGCTAATATATCCAGCTATACAATGACATACTAATTCTGGGTATTTTCAGGGGAAAACATTTTGAAAAATTATTTGGTCATAGAATTTTAGAAATGGGTGGCAGAACCTGCCTAGCAGATGGATCATAAATACACCAAGTATCTACCTTCCCAAAACTGGCTATGCCATTGGATAGAACATAAACTGATGCGGTGTTGAAAGTTTCAGAGCAATACCTTGAAAAATGTGGATTTTATGCCTGCCACAAGCCTGATAAACTATGAAAGTTTGCCATGCGAGAAAATTTAGTTTTTGTCGCGAAATGAATGCACTGGAGGCATTCACATGATAAAAATCCACTTAAAAGATGGTGATTTTGAGACCAAAAAACTTTTTATGAATGTTTTGAAAGATTTTTAACAAAACGAAAAAAATAAATAAACATTTCAAGTCTGAACCTAGTCTTGACCCCTTAAAGTTACACATTTAGGCTTTAGTATGCAAATCAAAACTCATAGGTCAATCCTGTCCAAAAGTGCAGCCGACTTCTCTGGGAATGATGTCATCCCAAATGGAAGCAGCACAATGGCACCAGGTTTGATGGATAGATGAATGGACACGTCAACATTTCTAGTAGTTTTGGAAGGGGAGACAACTATCTCCTCCGGACCGATGACAACCCAAGCTGCCATGGACATCAGATCCAAAAGCTAGCCTCCGCTACAATATGGTGGTGTATTAATGCACATGGCATGGATGATCTGTACATTTGTGGACACTATTAAAGCAAAAAGAGATGAACAAATATTGGCGCAACGTACGCTGCCATCAAGATTTCATCTGTTCCTAGGATGCCCCTGCATTATCTGACTTGACAATACCAAATCTGATTCAGTATGAACGACAAGTGCATGGCCGAGTAAGCCGAGAGTGCAGGTGCTTGATTAGTCCGCTGACAAGCCTGATCAGTCTCCAATTGAGAAGGAATGGGTTTTATGCGGCAAAAAATATTAGGCATGAAGGCCCATACCACTGCACCACTAACAACCTAAATGATGGAAGAGTGAAGGAAAATTCCACTTGCAAGACTTGATAAACTGTTGTCCTCAGTGTCCAAATGCGGAATGACAGATTAAAAGACATGGTGATGTTACACAGTGGTAAATGGTCAGTTACATCATCTTTTTGACTCTGTTGCAGTCATCATATAACTTTTATTTTTCCTCCCAAAAAGCAATGAAATTCATGTCAGAACATCACATAATGGGTATTTAAACCCATTTAAATATAGTAGACGTCAATCCATTTTTAATTTTATTTGCATCTTCCATGATGTGCAAACATTTTTGGAAGTGGGGTTATAATGGGGACCCTGGTGAGAATCCTTGCAAAGATCCTTACAGGATCCTGGAAGGAATTCTGACAGATCCTTGCAAAGATCCTTATGGACACTGAAGGATCATGCGACAGGATCCTTCAAGATCCTTTAGCATCCCAGAAGATCTGTTGACAGGATCCTTGAGGGCCATAGCAAAATCCTTAAGGATCATCAAGGATCCTGGGAAAACACAATGTTTATTTATGCTTCATTTGACCAGGGAAGTCCCAATGAGATCGAAATCTCTTTTTCAGTGATACCCTTGGGCTTGTAGTAGAGAGGGAGAGGAAATAGAGTAGCTCATTAGATGAGAAGATGATTAAGTGGCAGGTTGAGAATCGAGCAACGATACCAGGGAACCTCTTACTCTCGTCGAAGCATGTCATAGGTTCTTTCATGACCACAGTGAGTCAGATCCTCGGTTTACCATCTCATCAAAAAGACAGTGTCTCCCTCAGTGCAATGTCCCCATCGCTGCTCTGGGGCATACCCACCAGAAGGAAGTTCACCACCAACTGGCACACTGAAACCTCTTCCAGCAGCAGCTTAGTTTTCCCAGATGGTTCCCCATCCAAGTACTAACCAAGCTCACACCTGTTTAACTTCAGCCAAGCGGATGGGGGATCCGGACAAAGTTTTAAGATTTGACTAAAAAGCCTCAACTGCAGCATTGATAGAGAGTTCACATTCTAAACATGCCAAGAAATAATTTGAAGTAGGCATCAATTAGGGGTGTCCTGTGGTCTAGCAACATCCCGGCTTAACTTATCCAGGACCCCAAGAATAAAATAAAACTTTTAACCATGCTATATTACTGATGATGGACTTATCGGCAATATTACTTGTACATGAATTAGCATGATGAGACATACCTCTTCAGAAAAAAAAAAAATGCATTTTACACTTAAATTTTTTCGTGAGGTCTACGTCCCATTATCTAACATGGAGGGGGCGGGGTTTATAACCTATATGGTAGCCCGCCACCAGGGGGCAATCATGATGTTTTGGCTTCACTTTTGGGGAGCTGTCAGGTCGTCCATAATTATGCACTGTCAATGAACTAGACAGACGACTCATGATCACTATCGGTAGCAAGAGTACAAAATGTTAACAAAGCGTTTATATGCATGCTAAAATGCTTTTCGAACGGTAATGATGCCATGCTACCACATCATAGCTTCATCCAGGATGACAGTCGAAGAACAAGATGCCCAACGAGCTCACAAAGCTAACCAATGTTACACCATTCATTCAGCAAGTAGCGAGCAAGCCAAATTGACGTCGCGATTTTATGCAGCATTCGCCAGTTCACTTAAAAGCATGTTAACATTTCACCAAAATCTCACCAGCCATACATAACAATACTGAAAATTGCCCGAGATATCAAGTCCCCTTCTTTACTTCCATCATAAGCGATGTGGAAGACAAAACAATACGGCAAGAGATAAAGACAGCGAGCCAGACCACTCACAGCAACATTAAATGTCATTTTCTGGCCGCTAACAGCCCCTAGTTACAAGTACTAGCAAACACACACATCAGTTCAGAAGCCAGTTAAATACAATGTTAACGTTAAAGCTTAAACGTTAGCCAGCTCTTAGACCGCCTGGCTAGCTTGAATGGGACACCCATGCATGCACGCCCCTTTCGCAAAATTAGTTCACCATTCAACTGTAAATAATCGCCAGTTAAAACCCAGCGGTGGATCAGCGCACACATCCCAGGAGACTGCACGTTAACTAGCGAAATTACTGGAAGTGAAAAACAGAGGTAACGAGCTGTGAACTTGACTGCGCTAGAAAACGTCCATTTTCCATTGAAGTTACAGGACATGGAACGATTATTGCAATACTGTCTTACGCGATATGCCGTGATGGGTAAGCTGGCGAGCTGGCGTTATTTCACCAACAAACGACCAACCTCAGCAGGCCTCGGTGTGTGATCAGTCTACCTAGAGATTAGCATAACCAGCTAGCCAGGTAATATTACACCAGCTAAAGTTAGATGACCAGTGTTACAGGAGTGAGACAAACCAGACCCGGTCAGTTAACGTCAGCGGTCTGTCGTGAGCAGCAATTTACAGTAATTAATCGGTATGGCTTGACAATGATGAGCGAGGACCCAACGGTCCAGCATCAATAAAAAAAGAACAAAATAAACGCAAACCGTTGTTTCGATCAGACTTACTTACCCCTTTCCAAAGAAATCATTGAAGCCTTCAAAAACGTGGGATGTGACCCTTCGAAGTCTGTGACCAGTCCCTCTTATTCTTGCCATGAATTGATTTCCTTCAGCCACTTAATACTATTTGCGCTTATATTGAGCCCTAATAATGACAACATTGGACCAAGCGTATTTGCTCGCTGGTGAACTCAAATCAACAAAGGGCTTCCCGTTCCTCAGCGACAGCGAGCGAGTTAAATAACTCTGGACTCATTGCTTCAGCCTGAGCTGCTCCCCGCGAACTCACCCTCCTCCCTTAGGTGCGGCGCCGGCGCACTAGCTTGGCTGCATCCACTGAAACGTCATTACACCTAGCTACGCAATTAAAAAACAAATGACGTTTGCAAAGATCGTTGACTTTTGACTGGATCTTTTTTCGCAAATTTAACCACTTTGTTCGCATTTGTTTTGAGGGCCAGAAATTCCATTTGTATTTATTAAATGACAGTGACCCACCTGTTCAGTCGGGATGTCATTTATTAAAATTTAAATCATAGACAGTCGGAAGATAAATACTTTAAAATGTTCTGAGAAAGAACAATGAAGGAAGATAGCAATATGTTGCCTGAATACTGAGACCAGCAGCTACACCGGCACATAACATCTCAGCAACAACATGCAGAATATTTAGAACACCATAATGAACCATATAAAGAACATTTAGTTTAACATGACAGCCTTTTATCGCAGGAACCTCATTGAAATCACCACACAAGCCTAACTTTAGTTGTCAAGTGTTCTACTGGCATATTTTCCCTCAGCTGCACTCTCAATTACAGCATCTAGTCTATAATTTAGATAAAAGTGGTCATTTTGACCTCCTAATTGTTTGCAGCTGCTGCAAATTACACAGTGGAATTCAAATATATGCCTGTTTTATTAGGTAACACAGATATAGAGTGTATGTCGGCGTCTGGCGATAGAAGTTGTTTTAAGGTCCAGGCCCTCTGGACTGTGTCTTGACCTCGGTTATCTCAATTAAAATGTAACATTCTCATGACACGATGACGAAATTTTAATGTCACATACACTGAAATATTCTGAGACTATGTTATAAATATAACAGTTTTTGGTTTCTTGCATCCCTTCTAAGCTTCCCATGAAAGAATTACATAGATGTTAAATTTTTTACAGCCTTAATTCCATTACCTGTGATTTCCTTCCACAAAGATTATTAAAGTTCTCAAAGCCAAGTGCCCAAGTCTTTCATCAGAGAAGTGTTTTCCAGCAAACATCAAAAAGGGCTGACAGCACAATCAGAGGATTATGTGCCTGATAAGTACCTGATTACAGTACTTTTTAGAACATCATTCCCATAACTTTGTTCATTTGCTGTGTTTAATGATTATATTATTGGTTTAATTAAGGTTAATAGACCTTTGCACAACTCCCTGGCCCTGACTGTTTCAAAGAAGAGGGGAAGCCACAATATTTAACAGGCAGTTATGTAATATGTACAAGACCCATAAACTTTATGAGATACTGATAAGTGGAATGTACATAGCCGTGTCCTGTAGTACTTTTTGAAAGACTGAAAAAGAAAGAATGGTGGTTAACGATGACGGAATTCCACGTATCTCACCCCAAAAACACTGTATTTTTTCTCGATATTCTTTCTAGCATCTCAGTTCAATAAAATGGCGTGCCATTGCATACATAACAAGCATTGAGGTGCCTACATCAGGATGAAAAAATTATAAACACTACATGTTAACAATTGGCTAATCCATTAATGGTATTAATACATCTTCTCATTAATCTCCATTTATTAATTCTCAGTCTGCCCAGCCTTTTTGACGGATCTCCTCTCAGACCACCCAACAGATCCCTGCACCCTCTGGCATGACGATGGATGATGTCACAATTTGTTAGGATTATTGGTCACAATTAAGCCCCTGCGGAACATGGGTATGGCTAGTTTTTCAGTATTACTGACTGGTGCCCATCCTCTTCAAACAGTATGTTAACCCTCCTTTGAGGCAACCAGCATCTAACTTTTTAAAATCTATTTTCCAAGACAATTTTGATATGAGTTCTCAGTGACATCATTTCAAGAATGTGCTCTCGCATTTTAAGTTGCAGAGCAAGGTTTGACATAAGAAATGCGCAGCAGAATTTAATAAAAGCTACTATACAAAGGAACTGCTGCAATTTCCCCTTTGTCCTCACAGTGGCTGAGATACACATGCAGGAACAGAAATGTAACAACTGCTGTAAATCCAAGCGTAACAGTGTCAATGACAGGTGTTCATAAATGTGGAGGGCTTGGAAGGCGTATGCATTATCAGCTGTTTATGTTCATCTGAGGTGTACCACAAGGATTTAATCATTTGAGTCAAAGTGATATTTAAGTTGAGGAGAGTTGGGCAGATATTTATAACTCCATTTCCAGAAAAGTTGGGACACAGTGGTAAATGAAAATAAAACAGAATGCAACCCTGTATTCAATTGAAAAAAGGACATAGACACCATATCAAATGTTAAAACTGATAAATTTGATTGATTTTTTGAAAAATGTCAGCACATTCTGAATTTGATGACTGCAACATGTCTATAAAAAGTAAAAGACTGAAGAAGTTGTATGATGCTAAAAGGACAACTGGCAGAACATCTCACAGTTAATTTGATTATTTAGCAACAGGTCATTAACATGATTAGGTATAAAAAGACTTACATCAGTAAATATGGTGAGAACTTAACCACTCTATGAAAGACTGCATGAGAAATTGTTCAACAATTTAGGAAAAACTTTTTCAACCCAAAATTTTCAACCCAAAAAAAGAATTCTGACATTTTTTTCCCTCTGTGGTAAATAATAAATCCAATTTTGAACTTTCCTCAGGTGGCTTTCCATTAAAAACAGAGAGAATTCTCTCTTGGAAATCACTACATGGATTCAGGAACACTTCTGTAAACCACTGTCAGTAAACACAGTTTGTCACTGCATCCACAAATGCAAGTGAAAACTCTACCATGTAGAACTTAAACCATAGTAAACAAGATCCAGAAACACTGCCTTCTACTCTGGGCCCGAGCTCATGTAATGAGGTGCAGTGGAAAATTGCTCTGTGGTTTGACATATCAAAATTTGAAATTCTTTTTTGGAAATCATGGATGCCACATCTTCTGAGCTAAAGAGGTAAGAGGCCATCTGGCTTGTCATCAGCAAACAATTCAAAAGCCAGCATCCACGATAGTGTGGGGGTGCATTAGAACACATGACATGGGTAACTTAAGCATCTGTGTGTGAAGACACCATTAATGGTGAATGATATTCACAGGTTTGGAGTAACATTTACTGCCATCCAGATACCTCTTTAAGGGAAGACCTGGCAACATCAAGGGAAGACCTTGGCAACATTAAGCCAAACACCATACTCTGAATGTATAACAACAACACAGCTCTGTGGTAAAAGAGTCTGGGTGCTAAAGTGATCTGCCTGCTATCCAGACCTGTCACCCATTGACAATATTTAGCGCATTATGAAACAAAAAATATGATCAAGGCAGCTGAAAGGAATTGAGCCGCTGAAATCCTACATAAAGGAAGAATACAAAAACATTTTGCTTTAAAAACTACAGCAGTTGGTCTCCTTAGTTCCCTAATGCTTCCAAAGTGCTGACTGACGAAGACCTATCTACATGCCAACAAGCTGTTTGGGAGGCATGCACGGAAAAAACCTTTTCTCACTCACAATCATAAACGCAAACCTCTGGAGTTCGCTAGGCGGTACTGGGACTTCATCTAGGACCTTGTGCTTTGGTCAGATGAGACCAAGATAGAGCATTTTGGCAACAAACACTCTAAGTGGGTCTGGCGGAACACCAAAGATGAGTATGCAGAAAAGCACCTCATGCCCACTGTGAAGTACGGAGGAGGATTGGTGATGCTGTGGGCCTGTTTCTCTTCCAGAGGCCCTGGGAACCTTGTTTGGGTGCATGGACTCATGAACGCTTTGAAATACCAGAACATTTTAAATCAAAATCTGGTGGCCTCTGCCCGAAAGCTGAAGATGGGTCATCACTGGGTCTTTCAGCAAGATAATGACCCTAAACATGTGGCCAAATCTACACAGAAAAGGTTCACCAGACACAGAATCAAGCTCCTCCCATGGCCATCTCAGTCCCCAGACCTCAACGCCATTGAAAACCTGTGGAGTGAGCTGAAGAGGAGAGTGCAGAGGAGAGGACCCAGGTCGCTGGATGATTTAGAGAGATTGTGCAAAGAGGAATGGTCGAAGATCCCTCTTTCTGTATTCTCCCAACATTATAGGGGAAATATTAGGTACTGTTTTGTTGGAAAAAGGGGGTTGTACAAAGTATTAACATCAGGGGTGCTAATAATTGTGGCAGACACGATTTGATGTAAAAGAAATTATTTTTTAATGTGGGATTTTTTTTTCCCACTGAATAAATGCACTTGAATTAAAGGTTTGATTTTCCTCTTTTTTCATTGTGGACCTATATTATTTAGAAAAAAACTGAATTTATTAGAAGCTAAAGAACACATCTTAACCAGGAGTGCCAATAATTATGGAGGGCGCTGTGTGTGTGTATATATATATATATACATACACACACACACACACACACACACTCAGAGGCAGTGAAAACGCAACACCAGTTTGGATTCAAATAATTTTGTGACAAATTTATTTTCTTATTTTAACAATTCTAACATGTTGGGTGGGTTGACTTTGATGAATTAAATGTGTTAATGGGCCGATTTGGACAATAATAAACAAATGCATTAAACATAACAAGCACAATTTGAAAATGAAAAATCACAAGACTGAATGCCAGTTGTCGCCACTCAGCCTGTGGTGCATTCTGGAGTTGCTGCCTGGTTTGGGTAGTCTTGATGAAAGAGCTCGTCCCAGTTGGAAGAACTACACCCAAAACGTACTGATGCAGGACATACTACACCCAAAACAGTGAGCCACTTCCCGGACACTTACTACCGCCTCTAGCATAGCCAGGGCCCTGTTCCGTTGTTCAGCTGACAGACGTGGCATTATGACACTTAAAAAAGTTTTTTGTGTGGCTTTTATCATGCCGTTAAATAGGGAAGACAACCCCTCCTTCATTTCAACCACTGTATTTGCACAACTCCTAATCCCATATGTTGAGCTCAATATAGATTGATGAGAGTCCAACTCACACTGTTGAGTTACATGATGATCATTCATGTGCAACTAGGTACACATTGTGTCCCCAATGGTCACTTAAGAACTCAAATTAGACTTCTCAGGTCCTGAGCAAAATTTAGAGTGTTGTGTTTTCATTGCCTTTGAGTATATATATATATATGTATATAAACTGAGTTTTATTCTTTTTATTTTTTAAGTTTTGTATGCCAGCACAATGCATTTGAAAAGAAAATAATCAAGATGAAGTGCAGACTTTCAACTTTTAAGAGTTTTTCCAAAAATATTGTCTGGTTCATGCATGCATTTTATGCACAGCCCATAAGTCTTAAGGGCGAAAAAGGATTTGGACAAACTGGCATTATCGGAAATTAATTTGTCATTTTTCATACACTGTCACAAACCATTTGCAGTAAATGACTGTCTGAAGTCTGGAACTCATTTACATCACCAGACATTGGGTTTGTTTCCTGATGATATTCTGCATGGCCTTCACTGCAGCCATCTTCAGATCCTGCTTTGTTCTTGGGCTGTTTTGCCCTCAGCAGTTGAAATGCTTGCTCATTTGAGATCCAGGTCATACGATTCACTTGTATGTGGAGGAACATTCTGCTTCTGTACATTAAAAAACCCAAGGTTATTTTTGCAGTGTGCTCCTAAATCACTGTCCATCTGCACTTCAAAGTGTTTTCATAACTAGTTCTCATGCATTTGGCTGAATCTAAGCAATATTATAGCCTTATACATTTCAGAATTCATCCTCAAGCTTTTATCAACAGTCTCATCACCAGAAGATACAAGGGAGCCAGCTCAATTAGCAGCCATACATGCCCATACGTAACCAATATTCATAGATGAGATGGCATGCCTCAGCACATGAGCAGTTCCTTCCCTTTTCCAAATTCATTTTTTCCCATCTTTGCGGTATAAGTCGATCTGTGTCTTATTTGACTGCACCATTTTGTTCTAGACATATATAGGCTTTTTTTTTTTTTTTACAAGTGTTCTGTTCTTGAGCCTAACCAGTTGTTCACAAATCAAAATCAACCCCCTGTATTTACTCGAGTGAAGTCTTGTCTGGATTGCTGCCTTTGGCTTGAGAGCTGCGTTTCCATAGGGGTACTTTCGGTATAGTACCCTTGGAACCGTACTTTTGGTACCAAACTTCTAGATCTGGTTTGTGTTTCCACTGCAGACAGTACCCTTAAATGTACGCTGGGGTTTTTATCAGATGGTAAAATGCAATGCAAACACGCAAATACACGCAAAACGCATTGACTTTGAATGTAATCCGTCATGTGAAAAATGTGTTTCACGTCCGGCGTGAAAGCAGCTTTAGCCGGCAACCTTTTTATTCAGCGCATTTTAATGCCAGCTAGCGAGCTAAATGCTCATGGTGCAACTCCAGCCAAATTAGTTTGCATCATAATGGCTATATGCATTTTAAATTGACTAAATTTAAATGCATGAAAGATACATCTGCACCTACTCATTGCTCCATGGCGCATTATTTCAAACGAACATTTCCAAAAATGTTTTTCTCAAAATGGTAGGTGAGACAGGTGCACCCACAGGGTGTTTTCCTGTCGTTTCCTTATGGAAGTCACGCTAGAGTGACGATTGTGTTAGCCAATCAACAGACGGCAGTGATGATGATTACCGACCGATACAGAAGGCGTGTTTTAGCTCCGCCTCATTGGTATTGGATGGTAACCCTTGGTACTCCAACCGGAGGGGTGACGAAAAATGGTAACGGTTTGGAACGGTTCCAAAGGTACCGTCCACAACTTTTGCAATGGAAATGCCCTGAAATGTGACACAACCCGGACCGAACCAAACCGTTCCGCTTGATGGAAACGTGGCGTAATATGCCTATCTCCAACAGAAGGTTTTTGTTGTGGTTAAATGTGGCGAAGGGGTTAATCTGAACCAGGGAAAGACTTTTCTCTCATGCAGCACAGTTGATATGTGTGGTCTTAACAATCATTTTTGTATTCCTGAACTCTCCAGTGCTTTCTTACTTTTAAAGAATATACACCAGAAAGTTCTTAGGGACTCCCCTGATGGAATTTCTTTTTGTCTAGTGGGTTTGTTTTGATTTTGACAGGTCTTTGGATTTCATATTGAGACTTTACAGCAACAGATTCCAAATCAAAATGCAACTCTTGAAATCAAACTTTTATATGTTCACTTTAAAATGAAATTAAAGAGGCAACCAGATTTTCAGTCAAAATTTCCTGATTCTTGGTGAAATTCACTATGCCATTAATCTTAACCAATGCCCCTAGAGATCTTGAATTAAAACAGCCCCAAAACATGACTAACCCACCAACATATTTCACTGTGGAAATGAGGTGCTTCTCCTTGTTTACATCCCTGTTTTGGACAAAGGAAGTGTACTCTTCAATAACAGGAATATTGTTCTCTTTGGCAATAAGCAGCGACAAAGACATTGCACTCAGCTGGCACACCACACAAGCCTCAGAAGAGAAGCAATGGGTTCTGAACAGATTTTTTTTTTAACAACACTGCACAATGATCAAAGGACTAGAATACCTTGTCTTTCCTTGGTTTCTTCAAAGAACTCCATGAGAAGCCTTTGAAAAAATTGGACCCCAATGTTGTTATGGGTAAGGCAATGAAACTGTCACTCCAGTAACAGACAAAGGGCGAAATAGTAGATTGTCTTTCAATGTTGAGATGACAGGATGACAAAACTGCAACTATCAACAAAATCTTTGAACAGCAGAACTTTGTTTTCTTACAGAACCTCATCCTTCTGCTGTTGAGGCAAATGGCTCTTTATTTGTGAGATGAAGTCATGGTAACACAATGCTAGAAAATGGTTTATAAATATATGAGGTATATCAATGACCTGATAAACAGTTCATCCCCATCAACTTGCAGTCAATTTGGCAATATGCTCACAGCAGTGCAGGGGAAAAAACATAAATTCTGATGAGCAAAACATCATCAGCCATTGAACAGTGGTTAAATATCTTCCTATGTTCACATCGCTCAGCACTACACACATTTCTGCTGTTTTGGCATTTTTTATCATGTGTAGTGGGCTGTAGAATCACTGGCAGTCTGGACAGGAAATGCATTGCAGGACAACAAACTAAAAAAGCGTCAGTATTATTGCAGAGAAAAACTCAAAATGCCAGCATGAGAAATACTGAATTTTATGAATCTTTCAACGGAATAAACAAAATTATGATTGATCTGATTATAAATCAAATGCCTCTAAATCAAGGTCTCACTACTAATGGCACTCCAGGTTTGGTACTAACTACTTCTGGCAGCGATGACATCTGTTTGACAAGGTTTTGACATATTTGGAGGGATTTTTGACTATTCCTTTATGCTGATCCTTTCCAACTCAGTTACATTCCTGGGTTTGCGCGCATCACCTGCCTTCCTTAGTTCAATCCACTGATTTGCATTTGGATTGAGATTAAGTGATGGAGATGGCACTTGCTGAACATTGGTTTCATTGTGTGGAAGCAATTCTGCATGGACTTTGAGGTGTGCTTTTAGTCGTTGTTTCCCTGAAGAGTCCACCCATGGTCAAGTCTGAGCTTTGTGATAGGGGAAAGTTGACTGTCAGCGGAATTTGCCAGAAACTAAGTGGAATGCACGAGCCTTTCATCTTGATGAGTGCCTAGACCACAGAGTTTAAAACAGCCCCAAAATATTAATGATCCACAGCATTTCTCCATGGATATCAGATGCCTTCCCTTATAGGTCTTCGTTTTGATTACTGTTATACAGTGCTCTACATAAAACACTCATACATATCATTTGTAAATGGAGATTTGTTACATACTATTTGTGCTGCCTTACTGGTCAGCTATTTGTTTATTTTTTCATCATTTAGCACCCTCTGGTGGTATGTCTGTAGAGAGACGTGATCTGATGCAATACCAGTTGTTTGTGATGAAATAGACTAGCGCTTTCTAGAAGTTTCTGGCTTCCTCTTACCTGGAGGGGGCCGGATCACCCAGGACTCCTGTAGATCTTTCCGGAATGTTCCTAGTCTATATAAATGTCTGGGCTAAAGAGGAGAAGACCACCCCTCCTGTTATCAGCATTCAGTTCAAAAGTCAGTATCTATGATGGTATAGGGATGCTGTGCTTGATTTTGTGCTTTTCTTCAGTAGAAGAAGTTTTTGTATTGGCATCAGAGTTGCATAGTGGCATTAGAGTGTTATTATAAGATTACACTGTGGATTATTTGTAGAAATTTTTGGACCAAATCAGTGAAGAATAAATTTGTTTAAGTTCTCTTTGCTGGTTTTCTTTGTTGTGATTTTTAAGTCATAACAATTACAAACATGTCAATGCAGTATTTGACCAACACATACAATTTTTGATCAAATCTGACCACAACCATCAAACAACAGCACCCTGCAGGACCTAAAATGCAAACATTTGGTCAGATACAGCATTAGAATGTTTGTAGCCAAGACAAAGATGCGTGAAAGAGAAGGAACCTTATACCCATGCTGACATATGGTGGTGGATCAGTGATTTCCAAAGATACACTAGCTCAGATCAATGGTTTAATAGATTCCTGCAGGTAATTATGGGTGACAGTCTGATTACCTCTGAGATAGGGCTGACATTTGGCTGTTGGTGAACTTCCCATCAAGACAGTGACCCCAAGCGCACCTCATAATCCATTAAAAATTTGTTCGCAGACAAAAAAAATGTCATGCAGCGGCCATCACTCCCACCAAACCGCAATCCAATCAAAAACCTGTGGGCTGAACTGAGAGGGGCAGTGCAAACACAAGAATGTGTGTTATACAGGATATTGAACAAATGAAGTTTGTTTCCAAAACATAATATAGCGATTTTACTCATTCTGAGTAAATCAGCTGTTTCTGTGTTGGCGCCAATTGCATTTTATAGAAAAACACAAACTTAAAAAAAATACACATAGTATGAATTTCTAGAAACAGATTTTTGCACCGTGTGTAAGAAGGGCTATTACTCCATGGTATTATCTCAGTTTTTGTAATTTTGGCTCACTTCAAATATTTGTAGTTCTTACGTAGCTGACAGGAAGGTAGAAATCATGTCATTGTGAAAGTTTATCTGGTGATTAAGGGTTGATAAGACCTCTTAACCTTACAATTGGTGGTCAAAAGTGACAATGCTGTGAAATGTTCATCATACATTGTGAGAAAAAGTGATATGCTACAGCAAAACAGACACAATTTTTGGAATCAGCACCCCAAAATTAGTACATTTTAAAAATATGATTTTATGCAGCAAAAAAGATGCAGAGTTGTGTAAAGGTTACAACCCCAATTCCGAAATAGTTGGGACGAAGTGTAAATTGTGAATAAAATCAAAACACAATGACTTTCAGATCACAAGATCCAATATGTTATTTACAATAGAATACATATAACATATCAAATGTTGAAACGACAACATTTTACATTTTTATGCACAAAATTAGTTTATTGCAAATTTTCTGTCTGCAACGGGTCTCAAAAAAGTTGGGACACAGACAAAAAGGGGCTGAAAAAGCAATGAAAATATAAGAGAATCAGCTGAAAGAACATTTAGCAAATAATTACATTAACTGGCATCAGGTGTGTAACATGATTGGCTATAAAAGGGATGTCTTAGTGGCTGAGTCTCTCAGGAGTAAAGATGGGCAGAGACTGTGAATCTGAGATCTGTGAAGGCTTGCGTAAAAAAAATGTGGAATACTTTAAAAACAATGTTCCTCAAGGTAAAATTGCAAAGGCTTTGAAAGTCTCATCATTGACAGTGCATAACATCATCAAAAGATCCAGGGAAAATGAAAAAAATCTCTGTTCATAAGAGACAAGGCCGAAGACCTTTACTGAATGCCCATGATTGTCGGGCCCTCCGACGCCAATGCATTACTCACCGGCATGATTCTGTCATTGACATTACTAAATGGGCCCAGGAATACTTTAAGAAACTACTGTCTGTAAAAACAGACTGCCGTGCCATCCAAAGATGCCAGCTAAAACTCTATCGCGCAAAAAGGAAGCTATTGTTGAGCACGATCCAGAAGCGCCACCATGTTCTGGGGGCCAAAGCTCATTTAAAACGGACTGCAGCAAAGTGGAAGAGTGTTCTGTGGTCAGACAAGCCAAATTGACATTCTTGTTGGAACTCATGGGCGTTGTGTCCTCTGGGCAAAAGAGGAGAAGACCACCCCTCCTGTTATCAGCATTCAGTTCAAAAGCCAGTATCTATGATGGTATAGGGATGCATTAGTGTATATGGTGTGGGACAATTGCATGTTTTAAAAAGCACCATGAATGCTGAAAGGTATATAAAGGTTTTAAAGCAACATATGCTCCTCTCCAGACGACATCCATTCCAGGGAAGGCCTTGTGTATTTCAGCTGGACAATGCAAAAACACTTACTGCAGCTGTTACAACAGCATGGCTTCATAGCAGAACAGTCTGTGTGCTGAACTGGCCTGCCTGCAGTCCTGATTTTTGACCGATTGAGAACATTTGGCGCATAATTAAAGGAAAAGTCCATCAAAGGAGAGCCAAAACTCTCCAGCAGCTGGAAGGCTGTATAAAACAAGAGTGGGATCAAATTCCAATGGCTAAACTTGTGAATAAAATAATGGCTGGTGTGATTTGAAATTCATTGAATTTATCTTATTTTTTTCTTATTTTACTATATTGTCTTTCAGGAGGGCCAATAATTATTGAGCTCACTGAAATTCCCTTTACATTTTCTAGGTCTGAAACGGGTGATGACGTTCAAATAGAAAGCTGAAGCAATACTTAAGGTCAAAACAAAAACCATGAAAGGTAACAGGTATTGTGTTATACGAACCCATCTACCACATACTCAGAAATCGGCAACACCTCAATCAATAGCAGGCAGAAAATGGGCCCTTCAGGAAATGTCAAGGGGTATCCAACTGAGGACATATCAAAAAAATTATATAAATTAGAAACAAATACTTTTTGACATATTTATGTAAAATATACTGTCATGTTAATTTTGAAGAATATATTACTGTCTTTAAGTAGGGCAGGGGCACGATGCGACACAAATTTTAGGGCCAACCTTAGAAGTGGTTAATCAGTTTTATTAGTCATATTCCAACACTTTCGTACAGGCAAGCATGTACAAAAAATGTTTGAAATCAATAGGGTGAGGGGAAGATAAAAAAAGTAGTGACACACAGGTGATAATTGAAAAGACAACCAATTCCTTACATTTCTTTATATACCATCATTTTTTCTCTTGCAGGGAGAATCGTTCCATCCTGCAAATGCTTCTGCATCAATCCATGCATACCGATTACAGGAGGTGGAAAATCCAGATTCGGAAAGTCAAAGTCCTCCCCAGAATTTTGCTCCAGTCAACTGGATTTTCTATTTAACACAATACCCCCACCAGGACCTAGTCCTTGTAATCAGCGGAATAAGTTCATGGGCAGGAGAAAAAATAGGTATGATGATTTAAAAATGTTTCCCCTCTGCTTGATCAAAGATACAGGCTGCAGAATAATCTCAAAAATTTAAGCATGTGCACCCACCAGTGGTTAGAAATAGTATTACAACTAACTGAATCACAAAGGGTATAATATTGCCAAGTCAAAATGCATGTTATTCCACATTCAGAAAACTCGCTGGCCATTCACATCATTGATCTTCATCCTCCCTGGGAGAGCAGAGTGTGTCCACAAGTGCCATGACATAAACGATTCTCCCCCGGGAGCAGCCCACTGTTTCCAACACCTGCAGCATTAACTGATGATCTCAGTTTCCTAGCCTGTGAGGAAAGTTTGTGTATCAGGCCTAGAATCCTTGCGTTCAATCAGCCAATCCTTATCATTGAATTCAGTTTGAGTAAGCGGATTGGCTTTTGGGTGCCCAGTTGGTTTTCACCCAATGGCTTCATTTTTGTCTTCCAGGGACAGCATTTGCAGGTGCTTCCCTGATTTTGGTGAATACAACACACTTTTTGATTGGGTTAAGCTGCTGGTCTGACACCCAACCCCCATCTAGGAAGAGAAGCGGTTCACTCTTCATCTGGCCTTTATACCCTCCTATCTGTCTGGCATGGTTGACCCGGCAAGGAGTGGAGAACTCACACCACCATAGTTCCACAGGTCATGCAGACATGCTAGCAAATCCATCACTACAGTGGACAACTTTAAAATTGGTTTTATAATAAAGTGTTAACACTGACAAACATCTGTAACTGCTATGAGACCACCTTTGAACTCAAGCCACGAACACTTGGTTTACACTCACACCATGTCTAAACCAAGTTCAAGGATGGTGCCATTTCTGGTGTAAACACACACCCCAACACATAGAGTCCAGAGCACCAACTTTGATTTTGAGTCACTGACACAGAGTACACAACGACACCTGGTCAAAGCTCAGCTCAGTCAGAGTTTGGTGTTTCTTTATACCAACAGAAACACCAAGTATTATTCTAAACTGTGTTTGGTGTTCATAATGGGTAGTTTTAAAGTCAATTTTAATTTGCATTGACACTAAATCCCTCAGGATTAACATTGGAGGGAGTTCAAAACTGGTGTTTAATACAACCCATGTAGTTCACTTTTGCCCTGCCTATATTCAGAAGCCTGACTATTCAAAATTGCCGTCAAAAGTGAATGGCACACAAGCTGTCGGGTTAGCTCAATCGCTTTGCTCTGCCGCATTTGCGGAGTAGTAGTGACAACTACAGCGCGGGTTCGATCCCCGGTCGTACCAATCGGTATTGGTCGGCAGCACTTTCAGGGCATCGCAAAATTGGCTATTGCGCTGCTGGTATGCAAATTGGGAAGGGATATTAAAAATGGTTCTCTTGTTCCTAGCTGAAGCGCCTCCTGTTGGCCAGGCGCTCGTCATTGATGTTCTAAGCTTACTCATATTCAGGTATCCTCCGCCCTCCTTCTGAACTGAACAATATTATCAATAAGTGTAAAGATGCAGGGGCTGACAGGCGCATGCTTCAGAGGACAGCCGCAAACTGTCTCTCTGTCAAACTGAGTGGCAAAAGGGGGCCGCATATGAGCAAGTTGTACACAGTTCTCGAATTGGGCATTCCAGATTCGGGTGGGATCGGAGATGCAAAATAAAAAAAATTTTAAAAAAGTGAATTGCACACCAATACTGTAGTGTGCAGTGATGATTATACACCACCACTTTCATCTAAAAGGGGCCATAATATATTACTTCTCTGTAATTTTTTGCTGAAAATGTATTGAAATATGCTATTGTACCCAATGAGAAAAAAAAAAAAAAAAAATAATAATAATAATAATAATAATTCCCCCAAGTATAAAAGGTAAAAATATTGGTAGTAAAAACGCTGAAAACATAAATTTTTTATGACAATTGAAAGGTGTCGCAAATTTTATTTTTTTGACTCTTGCAAAGCATGAATGCATGTTTGATGGCTCATTTCATGATTATTGACACCAAAATATTTGTTTAAACAGGTTTGATGCAACATTATTCAAGAAAATTACCTCAGATGGTCAATTGTATATAAGGTGATGAGAATTTTGAGCAATGTCACAGTTTTAAACATGACAGCACAATGTGGGGGAGCTCTCAGAGACTGTCTGTAGCCACATTGTGGCCTTACATGATGCTGGTTGGTCACTGAGAAAAATTTCTGAAGATGCCATGGCACTGTAAGAAACACCACTGAGAGTTTCAAAAAGACTGGTTTGCGAAAAAATAGAGGCAATAGAGGTGCAAAACAGAAGCGAAGTGCCTGGGTGTTCCTTATTTGTATATGACAAGTAAAGAAAAAAAAAAAAAAAAGAATGGGCAGTTGTTGCTGCCAAAACACCGCTTCTTCAAAAAAAGCCTTGAGATTGCCAAGACATTCAAGCATTGGACACCAGTGGACTGGGAACAAGTCCTTTGGACCAATGAATCTAAATTTGAAATGTTCTCATCCAAACGCAGAACCTCTGTGAACTGTAGAGTTGGAGAAACTTTCAAAAATGACTGTTTAACCCCCCTCCAGTGTTTGTTGCTACCCCCCTTATTTCGGTGTTCGCAGTCTAATGTGACCAGTCTGTTTTAACTGCTCTTATATTGACACAAAAGCCATAAATCACTAAATTTTGTTCAAAACCTTTTTCAGCTTGAAACAATGTCTGCAATTAATGCTTAACATGAGTAATTGCAGTGATTACACAAAGAACAGACAATAAACATGTACTGTATCTCTATACGAAAAATTGATGGATTCATGGATCAAAAGATGTATGACAGCATCCTTGTTAGGCGTGCCTTGCCATCATTAAAGAGACTGATTGGTTACAAATTTTATTTCTATCAAGATAATGACCCAAAACACACTTCTAAGTTGTGCAAGAATTATCTCAATCAGAAAGAATCATCTGGTGACATAAAAGTTATGATTTGGCCGGTAACACTTTACAATAAGGGTACAACAATTAACATGAATTAACATTAGTTCATTAACTGTTAGTTAATTAGGAGGTAACTAATGCGTCAGATAGCTGAAGCATTACGTAACCATAATTGAACTTTTATTAATTTTCTGCGTATCCCTCATTTTGAGGTTGAAAACATCCCTTAAGTATCCCCAATGTAGCACTTCAAACTATTAAACCATAATTTATAAATTAATACCTTAGTTCATGTGAACATCATTTGTAAATGATTACCAAGTGCATTAGTTAAATGTGAATTACCTGTTAGTACATGCTTATTACTGCATTTACTAATGGTAATTGTTGTACCCTTATTGTAAAGGATTACCATTTGGCCTGCTCAAAGTCCACCTTAATACGACTGAGCAATCCGATCTGGGATTTGCTCAAAACCAAAATAAACATATCTGTTGTAACAGATAAAGAATCTCTTTACAATGAACTTCATAACATATGGAATGGTTGAGTGAGTGAGGAAAAAAAATGCAAACACTTTGCTGTAAAGCAAAGGGTTGCCACACTAGATAATGACCTTTTCTCTAAAAAAATACATTATTTTGGTTTTCCAATATATTGCTATCTGTTTACTAATTTTCATCAATATGATCCAATATTGCATGACATAAATCGTTGAATTGAGCTTGGTTTCCAATTTATCTTCATTTTGTTTAGCGGATAATCATCACTGCACATGACATTACTGTACGTCACAGCAATCAAACTTTCTCGAACAACAGGGAACATACATATTTTATCAGAGATCTGTTTGCAACAACTGGAGAAACTGCTCAATCTTGTCTCTCTTTCTCCAGCATGTGTTACTTTGAGAATTTAGACAGGAAGTGATGATCTCACACCAGGTGTTAACACCGTGTATGGTGTTTTTCAAGACTTGGTGTAAGGGACCTAAAATTAACACTTGACATAAACACTGACACCTGATGTTGACACCAGTTGTTATGCCAAGTGTTGATTGTGGTGTTTTCCTAAACCTTGTATTTTGCCTTACAGATTAACACTTACACCAACATCGAACACCCTGCACGAACAACAAAACTAACTAAGTCACTCAATGTCGTGATACCAAGAAGTGACTGGTCATTCACGCAAGTCCATCTTTCCATTTATGCAATTCAAAGATCAATGGTGTACATTTATAAAATAGAATCAAGATCTTATGAATGAAATATACATAACGCAATTGTGGGTTGTTAATAACTCTAATGACATCTAACGGACAATATAGCTCTAAAATGCTAAAAGAGATGAGAGGATATTTTTTCTGAAGGTTTCAATGTAGGTGGCACATAAGCCTTTTGTCTGCAATGGACTCTCTTAGGACTCCAAGTATTAAAATAATTTAAACTAATTCTGAAAATTCTGATTCATTCTTCATAAACCAATCATGTTGCACCAAGCCGAGTTACTTGTCAACATCTACTTGGCAGGTGAACAGCATGGTATTGTAAGAAAAATAGCCAGGGAGGTTTTAAATAATGTCACAAAATGGACATTCAAATGGACAAATTTCTCCCCCTGTGAGTAGGCTTGACCTTTGTATTTCTCACATGAAAATTACAATTTTCACACTCTTCAAGAAAGTACACCCAATCTTCAGCTGATTTCATAACGCAAACCCAATCCTACACCACATTCAAATGTTGGCTAATTATCTGCAGCGCTGTGAAAAAAGTATTTGCCCCCTTCCCAATTTTTTTCTTCTTCTGTTTTTACATTTTCGGAACAATTAATTGTTTTAGATAATCAAACTCATCTTAATATCAAATAAAAATATCCTAAGTTAACAGAAAATACAAATTTTAAATGATTTCATTTACTGAAGGAAAAAATGTATCCAACCCCACCTGGCCCTATGTGAACAAGTAATAAGTCAACCAATTAAAACAAATTTCATTGATAATGGAGTTCAGTTTCACTATACACACCCTGGCATGAGGGCTGTCAGCCCCATTTAAGACTACTAAAAATGATGCCAAAATCGAATGTTATGTTCACATTGCAAGGCTGAAGTGTCTCAAAATCAGATTTTTTTTTCCCCTTATTGCAGTGTTTCCCACAGAATTTTTGGATACTATGGGGGCACATGTGTGGAGGCAGACTGATGTCTGGAGGGGGTCATTCTCATTCTATTGACCGGGGGGGCGGGTGGGGTGGTGAGATGATTCTCATTCTGTTGAGTGGGTGGGAGTGATGATTCTCATTTTATTGGGGCACATACCCCATTTTTTAATTTTGCTCATTTTTTAATGTGCATTTGCGCATATTGAGACTATGCCGGAGTAAATTACACTTTGGCGGGCCGCCATAGTCTCGTCATTGTATGGAAACACTGTTAGCGCTAAAAGCAGGTCCTAACTGCCGGATTTAGGAGAAACTCCGAAAAAAAATGGACATGCCACTTATTAATTTAGGACTCCTAAATATTTTTACTAAGTGTTATTCACAGAGCATTTTAGGCCTAAAGTAGCTCCGAATTCTGAGAGAGCTTTAAGTAGTCAAGAGGACTCCTAACTCGCTAAAACCTATTCACAAAGAATTGGAAAATGGCTGCTGTTGAAAGACGGAATGACTTGGAATTTCTGAATGATTCGCCGTTGTTGAAAAGATGTCAGATCGACCATGAAGGCATTTTATTTGTTGTTGACTTGGTGAGGGAGAGAATTACGTCTCCAACCATGAGAAACAACCCAATTAGCCCCGAAATAAAATGTTTGACATCACTTCATTACTTGGCCACCGGAAAAATGCTACTTTGCAACGCGGACAATTTAGGGATTTCACAGTCATCAGTCAGTCGCTCGATAAACAAACAATCAATGCGATCTGTGAACCCCATATCATCCGACAGACTATCCGGTTTCCAATGGACATTCGCCAACAACACAGAATCAAACTTGAATTCATGCACATCTCAGGTATGTCCGGTATCATCGGTGCTGTTGACGAGACCCATATTTGAATTATTTCTCCAACTCAAGATTAAAGAGGTATTTGTAAATAGAAAAAAAGTTAATTCCATCAACACCCAGATAGTACTTTTGTATTTCATGCCGAATACAATATTTTTGACATTGTTGCAAAATGGCTAGGATCCACGCACCACTAGCATTTTAATGGAATGCAGCTTATGCCAATTATTTGACATGTATTATGTGCCTGCGAGATGCCACTTGCTCGGAGACAGTGGCTTTGGTGCTGTACCTCCTCCTGCTATGCATCAATTATTTTATTAGGCTGTTGAGCGAGGGTTACATTTAATAGATCATCATAATAATACCGGCTTGTGTCATATTTTGTTTACATATTTAAATTGTAAGCTATAAATTACAAACCAAGCTTAATCTTGAACGGCTCGACATTGAAAATTATCGCAACATATTGTCATTGGGGAAAATGATGCATTTTATCATTGACTCGTATGAAGATGAACAACGGGTCTCCTCTTCCTGACGCTATTTAAAAATGGGACCAAGGGTCCTGTAGCTTACCAGCAAGTAATCTTATAGTGATGATACGTGTTATGACAATTTCATGTGAGGTTTGACATCCCAATCATCAAAAGTCAATGCCAAGGTCACCAAATAAACGTTCACAACATTTATAGGACTTAAATAAAATCCTAAGCTCTGAATCGGTTTTGGTGATACAAATCATTGAAAATTCAATGTCAATTTTGATCTGTCAAGATCACAGAAGGTAAAGTATAGGTCAGTAAATGGACTTAACATACGACTTTCTAAATGTCTCTACACAAACCTTTGTTCAATCTGTGACCATTATGGTGATAGAAGTCATTGTAATTTCACTGTCGAGTTTGAACCTCGAAGGTCACTGACGGTCAAGTTGAATGTCAGCAAATAAAAGTTCATATGTGACTTCCTGGACGGCAGAAACACAAACCTAGGGTCCATCTGTGACCATTTTAGTGATACAAGTCACTAAATCTTCCCTAGGTCACATTTCACCTTCAAAGGTCAATATGAAGGTCACCAAATGAAAGCTCATATATGATTTCTTATACATCTGTAATACAAACCTAGGCTCCATCTGTGACCGTTATAGAAATACAAGTCATTGTAATTTTATTATGTCAAGCTTGACCTTCAAAGGTCACCAAGTCAAGTTGAATGTCACCAAATGAAAGTTCATGTGTGACTTCCTTTAAGTCTGTGATACAAGCTTATGCTCTATCGGTGACCTTTTTAGTGATAGAAGTCATAGAATTTTCACTCTGTCAAGTCTGACCTTCAAAGGTCGCCAAATGAAAGTTCACATTTGACTTTCTATACATCTCCAATACAAACCTACACCATCAGTAACGATTTTGATTATATAAGTCATTGAAATCTCACTGCAAAGCCGAAGGTCACTGAAGGTCAAGTTCAAGGCCACCAAATGAAACTTCATACACTCCTGAACAAAATCTTAAGATTGGGGAAAAAATTACAAGAATTCATAACCAGCAAAATTATAATGACTTCTATCACCAAAACTATTATAGATGGAGCTTTGTATTGTGGGTGTATAGGAAGTCATGGTATATGACTTCCTATACACCCACAATACAAAGCTCTATCTATAATAGTTTTGGTGATAGAAGTCATTACAATTTTGCTTCAAAGGTCACTAAAGGTCAAGTTCAAGGCCACCAAAAGAAATGTCATCTATGCCCCTATTAGTGGCGTAGCCAGAACTGAAAATGGAGTGTGCCGGGAACATTCCTTTACAACTTCTATTAGTCCTGACTAGTTCGCAATCATCTTTCCTAATAAACAATACATTCACTCCGAAAACAATCCACACAATCAGGTGTTGCTAGTTCTCCTCATAAAGGTAAGATGACAATCATTCGTTTGGACGCGGTCGAACAATTATTGCTCCTGACTTGTTCTCAATCATTTTCTTTAATTAAAACGTTTTACAATTATAACAATACACTACTGTCAATTATAGACATGGCGTTTTTCTTAATGCAATCCAAGTGAGACAAAATAGGCTAAACTCAGTTCAGAAAAGTAATTTACTCGTAGCTGCATGCTTAACGAAACTGCTCTGGCTCTTCCACGCTACGTTTTTTTGGCACATCAGGAGATCAAACATGCTCTTCATGATCGTTTATATATTGTGGGAATTAAATCAAAGACAAAGATGAGAAACACCTGTTTGCAATTTCGAGTATGGCTGATTGAAAGGCAAAAAAAAGGAAAAGAAAAACGTGTCTAAACGAATGATTTCCATCTTTCACAAGGAGAAATAGCAACACCTGATAGAGAGGAGTGTTTCCGGAATGAATGCATAGTTCATTAGGAAAGATGATTGCGAACAAATCCGGACTAATAAAAGTTGTAAAGGGATATTCCTGGCACACCCGATTTTCAGTTCTGGCTAAGCCACTGATAGGGGCATATATGAAATTAAAAACCCTTAAAAATAAGGTAAACACAGTCTATGGGTAAATGGACTCCCTGCTGTCATGTCTTTTGATGACAGTTCTGTCAACCTCGCTTGACCCGTTATTGAATTTCAATTTACTAGTTGGCGAGCCAGCAAAATATTTTTAGCCAGCTAGCCAATTAGTAAATAGAGATTCAGTTCAGTCAAAATTCGGGGGTCACGCTTTAGATAAAATGTTGCTCATAAAGGCTTTATACAGCACATATGATACATTCTTAAATGAGACATGTCTTCATAAACCATACGTAAGCAAATGTCATGCACTGTGAAGGATGAAATAACACATTCTTGATCAGCATGTGATGCCAGAGAGGTGACGATGACAATGTCACCCTTCATAGCATTTAGTGACAGTGACATTGTCAGTTATATCACATCTGGCATCACACGCTGAATAAGGATGTTATTTCAACCTTCACAAAGCATGACATTTACATATGTATGATTTATGACGACATTACGTCTCATTCATGAAGGCATTATACATTTAAGAGCAACACTTCATGTAAAATGTGACCACATTCAGGTCACTTTAATTTGCAACAAAAAGCGATGGTAAAATCTGTTCATACGTGTTGATAGACCATGTAATTCTCCTTTGATTGACACGCGTGTCATAGTTCAGTTTTCATGCTTCAGTGAACATGGCTAATTTGAATTTCGCAAAATAAAATTCTGTTGCGCATGGAAGCACAAGGGTTCGTATGAGATCTGTCACCATGGTTGACGGTGTTTTACTTGCATGCATAAAACAGGAAAAAAATAATTACATATTATTCCCCTACCCTCAAGCTAATATCCTTCATGAAATGGTAAAATTTATCACTGTCAACATCAGATACAGTATCTCACAAAAGTGAGTACACCCCTCACATTTCAACAATTAATTTATTTTATCTTTTAAGGGGACAACATTACAGAAATGAAACCTAAATATATTCTAGAGTAGTCATTGCACAATATGTGTAGCAGTGCAGATTTATTGCACTGTCCAAACAACTGAACAAACAGTCACCATTTCCAAAATGGGTGACAACAAAAGTGAGTACACCTCACCATCAACAAGCCAAATTGTGTCCATAGAGTCAACATTTAGTGTGAGTTACATTGTTGTCCAGCACTGCCTTGATTCTCCAAGGCATGGAATTTACCAGAGCTGCACAGGTTGTTGCTGGGATCCTCCACTCCTCCATGACAACATCACGGAGCTGGTGGATGTTGGACACCTGCTGCTCCTCCACCGTCCTCTTGAGGATGCCCCACAGGTGCTCAATGGGATTCAGGTCTGGAGACACACTTGGTCACACCATCACCTTCACCTTCAGCTTCTTCAGGAAGGCAGTTGTCATCTTGGAGGTGTGATTCGGGTCGTTATCATGTTGGAAAACTGCCATTTCCGAAGGAAGGGCATCATGTTCTGCTTCAGAATCTCACAGTACATGTTGGATCCATTATTCCATTAATGAAGTGCAGTTCCCCGGGACCAGAAGCACTCATGCAGCCCCAGACCGTGATGCTGGCACCACCATGTGTGACTGTTGGCATACACACGTGTCTTGGTACTCCTCACCAGGGCGCCGCTGCACATGCTGGACACAATCTGATCCGAACAAGTTTATCTTGAGCTCGTCACACAACAGAAGATGGTTCCAGTGGTTTATTTTCTTGGACTGGTTGTCTTCAGCAAACTGTTTTCGGACTTCCTTGTGGGCTAGCTTCAGAGGAGGTTTTTGCCTTGGCTGACGGCCATGTAGACCGAATTGGTGCAGAGCATGGCGTATGGTCTGAGCACTGACAGGCTATTCTCTCACTGCTGCAACCTCATTAGCAATGCTGCCATCACTCCTGCTTCTGTTTTCTGAAGCCAACTTGTGCACTTGATGCAGAGCACGAGGACTCAACCTCTTCGGTCGACCCTGACGAGGCCTGTTCTGAGTAGAACCCGCCTTGGAAAACCACTGAATAACATTGGCCACCGTGCAGCTCAGTTTCATGGTCTCACAGATCTTCTTGTAGCTTAGACTATCTTCTTGGACAGTAACAATTCTCTTTTTCAGATCCTAAGGGAGTTATTTCCCTTGAGGTGCCATGTTGACCATCCAGTGTCCAGAATGAGAGCACTGCGACCAAAGCACCACAATTTAAACCTTCAACACATTACACAACCATATGGCCCAGCTGAGTAGACAAAAACATGAAAATAATGAATAAGACAGGTTTCATTGCTTGGCTGACCGTTACCAATTGGGATGTGCACTCACTTTTGTTGCCACCCATTTTGGAAATAATGACCGTTTGTTCACTTATTTGGACAGTGCAGTAAATCTACACTGTTACATATATTGTACAATGACTACTCTAGAATATATTCAAGTTTCATTTCTGTAACGTCGTCCCTTGAAAAGATATAATCAATTAATTGTGGAAATGTGAGGAGTGTACTCACTTCTGTGAGATACTGTATGTCATCCATGTTCTATTTTGAATAAAATGTGGGTTTATGAGATTTTCAAATAATTGCATTCGGTTTTTAGTCACATTTTACACATTGTCCCAATTTCACTGGAAATGGGGTTCGTACTTCCCTCCTGCAGTCCGACCCCTCATCCACGTCATAGGCGGTGTTAGCAGCAGTTTCCATGCAAGGCAAATATTCTGACAGTAAAATAAACTCTTTTTTATGTGTGTGCTGGGTAATGGGGCTCCAATGAAAAATGGAACATTTTCAATGCTTTTTATTAATGAAAAAACATTTTTTGGGTTTGGACGCTTTTTGGAGACTATTGATGTCCATTCTTGCCTCTTTGAAAGCTTTTTGGAGAATTTTGACGTCCATCTCTGCCTACATTGACGAACTCCTATAAATTCCTATTAATTAATCTTATGATTCATGAGTCAAAACAGTTGATCTGAGGGAATAAAATGACTATTTCATGATTTGATTGTGCACGATTTGCTCAGCCACTTGGAAAGCTGCTTTGGGAGCCATTTGGGTAGCCATCTTATTTGGTTCACAGTCAGGTGGTAATTTTGAATGTCACACTCAGATGTAGCACAAAAATGTAGCCAAGGATTATTTGATCCTGGAAATGTGTGGTTTTAATTCCCAGCCATTTTTCAATTCTTCAGTATTTTTTATTTCATTTAAATGTAACAATCTCAATGCTAGGTTTTTATGAAGACTTTTTGTTTGCAGCTCTTATACTGTACTAAAATTATGAAAATAAACTGAAATAAGATGGTATGCTAAATGCTTCCAGTGTCTTGTTTCATTTAAGGCATCATCTCTGTGAAGCCCAATTATTGAACAATAAAGCCTTAAATAGGATACATTTCCAGATTTGACTTTTGCATCTGGAAAATTCTCCAATGCAGCAAAATCAAAACAATTCTGCAAAGAGGAGTGGGTCAAGTTTCCTGCACAGCTATGCAAGAAACTCCGTGCAGACATTTGATTGCAGCTGCTGCCACCAAATGTGGCACAACCACTCGTTGAGTTTAGTGGGGCAATTATTTTTTCACATGGGTGATACAGGTTTTAAATAAATCTTTACCTTCACTGAGTATTTTTTTTTTGTCTACTCACATTGTGCTCATCTTACATTAAAATGGCTTGGATGATCTGAAAATTTTGATTATGACAAATATGCACAAAAATAATAAACTAGGACAGGGCAAATGCTTTAACAGCACTGTACGAATGGATCCCCAGCTCAGTCTTGAGACCCCCTGCGCATGCTGGAGTTTGCTCCAACCACAGCTGCAACTGGAACAACAGTAGGATTTTATCAAGCTATTAATGTGTTTAATTAGGTGCTGTTATGTTTAGAGCAGTTATTTATCCTCTTAAGCCATGTTATGACAGTCATCTCAGGTAATGAATCATTTAAGTTCCATATCCACATTGTGATACGCCCTATTGGAAATAACTGCATAAAAAATAAAATAAAAAATTAATCTAAGTAAACAATCAATAGATTTCTTCTGAGTGAAATTGGACAAATAGTTATGAAAACAATTAGACAAGCAAGTGGTTCAATTAATTCTGTTTTGTGTCGCATTTAGATTCAGTTAAAGCCAAGTTTTCAAAAACAAACCAGACCCATGTTCAGCAACCTAATTCGGTGCTCAGATTTCCTGTGTTGAAGTTGCCATGTCTGAAATTTCTTCCAAAATAGAAAAATAAACATGTTTATTCTTCAAGGCTCTCATGAACATTTGTCAAAATGTTGCTTTCGACAGTCAAGGCTTTAAACATGAACTGCGCCAAGATTGGAAACAGCTCATTAAAATCCAATGATTCCCACTGTGGTTGTAACAGAAACCAGTGAACAAAGCAAAGCCCCAGGACCGAGGTTGGAAACCGCAGCCATATTCATAACATCGCACTAAATGAAAACAGCTCTTTGCCTTCATACTGAAAGTATCTGACGTCAGTTGGTTGAGCCGCCAGAAATGATGAAAATTGTGGAATGCCTTGTACATTTCTTGAATTTTTTATTCCCACCATCAGCAATGTGTTTATACCACTGAAAGTATATATACAGCATCATCCAGACATGTGTAGTCCCCTACGACCTTCAAAGACAACTTGCAGCTCAAAGAGATATTTCTAAGAGACTGCTCAGAGGAAATTGAAGGACCAGCCTGAGAGTAAGCACTGCGCGGCAAATGAACTTTTATTGTTCTCGTTGTATTATTGTTCAAAAAATGTCACCTAAATTACTCAAGTAAATCAATAACCCCATCAGCTGTCACGCTAATGATTCGGTTGGGATGCCGGGTATGCAACGTTCAAACTGAAAAAACCCACTAATGACAAATGGCTTTAAAAGTGGACTCATGGCACGCCAGTAATGATGGAATATTTAGGATGAACTAGTGGCTAATGCCCCTAACAATGTCTTTTAGTTTAAATGTCAGTCATTCAAAATGCCATAATAGGAAGCATTATTCCAAGTGCAGGGACTAATCAGACCAGCACTTCCCAACCTCATTCCAGAAGAACCACTGTATGTGGTACTCCTGGAATTTACTCCCTCTGAGTAGTTTCCAACAAAAGCTAACCTGAAACCGAAACGGTTCTCGTTTCAGTGCAAAATAACCTATTGATGCATTTTGTTTATAAATGTGCCTCTGTACACTCGCAACCATGTTCTGCTCCAAAATATCGTTTTGTATTTTGTTGTATGTATTCAGCTGTTCTGATGTGCAGTTTTCTGCGGCATTCTTGGCCAGGTCACCATTGTAAGAGACTTTTAATCTCAACTGGTTCCTATCTAGTTTAATAAAATAATAGGACCAAGGGTTCTGTCGCTTACCGCCAAGCAGTCTTACAGTTACAGTTTGATACAAGTACTGTAAGTATGATATCATACTTACAGTATGATACAAGTTATGAAAATCTCATGTAAAGTGTGACATTTGAATCAATGAAAATCAGTGTCAAGGTAAACGTTCATATAGATTTATAAGACCTTCTGTTATACAATCTGAAGCAGTTTTGGTGATACAAGTCATTAAAATATGTCAACATGTATTCAAAATGTCAATTGTGAACTTTAAGGATCACAGAATGTCACGTTGTGGTCAGCAAATGGACTTCATGACTTTCTAAATGTCTCGATAAACCTTGGTACAATCAGTGACCATTATAGTGGTACAAGTCATTTCATAATTTCACTGTGGAGTTTGACCCTCAAAGGTCACCAACAGTCAAGCTGATTGTCACCAAATCAAAGTTCATATGCGACTTCCTAGATGTCAGGAATACAAACTTGGGCTCCATCTGTGACCGTATTAGTGAAACAAGTCATTGAATTTTCACTAGGTCACATTTGACCTTTGAAGGTCAATACGAAGGTCACCAAATGAAAGTTCATATATGACTTCCTATGTCTGTAATACAAACCTAGACTCCATCTGTGTTTGACCTTTGAATGTCATCAACAGTCAAGCTGAATGTCACCAAATTGAAGTTCATATGTGACGTCCTAGGTCAGTAATACAAACCGAAGCTCCATCTGTGACCTTTTTAGTGATGGAAGTAATTGAATTTTCTCTGGGTCAAGTTAGACCTTCGACGGTCAATATGAAGGTCACCAAATGAAAGTTCATACATGACTTCCTACACTTTTGTACTTCTCCAATACAAACCTACACTCAATCTGTCACAATTTTGCTGATATAAGTAATTGAAATTTAACTTTAAAGTTTGGCCATTCAAGGTCACTGAAGGTCAAGTTCAAGGTCATCCAATGAAACTTCATACACGACTTCCTATATGGCCATAATACAAACCTTGGCTCTATCTGTAATAGTGTTGGTGGTAGAAGTCATTGAAATTTCACTTGGTGAAGTTCAAGGTCATCTGAGGTCAACTTTAATGTAAGCAAAATTTAGGCCATATATACTCAGCAACAAAAGTTTCTGTGACACCATTTATGTGCATGTTATAAATGACACGCAAAGATCTCAATGCAATCAATATGTTTATTTAACAGGAGAAACACTGACTTTTCAGTGCCAACGTCACTCAAAACGAAAAATGTCATTTTCATGCGTCATGAAGCACTTGTCTGACGTCTAACCAATTGTGACCTTCACACTTCAATACCGGGTGTGACTTCCTCGTGCCATGATGCAAGCAACGCATCTCCGGCGCATGGACCGAATCAGATGTGCCAGAAATTGCTGTGGGATGTCATTCCAAATCTGACGTAGACGTTGTCGCAATTCCTGGAGTGTAGCTGGCGGGTTATCCAACCGCCGCAAACGTCGATCCATCTCGTCCCAAAGATGCTCGATTGGGGACATGTCTGGGGATCTGGCTGGCCATGGCAGGACATTGACATGTTGTTGCATCAGATACTGCTGTACAATCCTTGCAACGTGTGGTCTGGCGTTATCATGTTGCAGCGTTATTCCGGGACCATGTTGCATCAAAAACGGTACCACCAATGGCCGTAGCACTTCATCCCGATATCTTTGACCTGTCAGATTTCCATCAATAACAAGCAAATCTGTTCTGTTTCTAGCCGTGATCCCTCCCCAAATCATGACACTACCACCTCCAAAACTATCAAATTCCTGAACACAGTTGTTGGCATAACGTTCTCCACGTCGACGGTATACACGTAAACGACCATCACATCGGTTAAGCATGAATCTTGATTCATCAGTGAAGAGTACAAGATCCCACTGACGTTGGATCCACCGTCGATGTTGTTGTGCCCACTGTAGACGCAGTCGTCGGTGTTGTACTGTGAGTATTGGACGTCTTGCTGGCCGACGTGGGACAATGCCAAAATGACGGAGACGGCGACGGATTGTCTGTGCAGACAGTCGCCTCAAACCAGGTATCGTTCTTGCAGTTATGGTTGCAGGTTGGAATCGATTTCGGAGATGGGTTGTTCGAATCCAGTTGTCCTGTCTGGGAGTGGTTACTCGTGGACGGCCGCTGCGAGGACGGTCTCTGACATGTCTTGTCTGCTGATGACGCTGCCATAAGTTCCAAATGGTGTTTCGGTGGACATTCAGGCGATGAGCAACTTCCCTCTGCGAGGTTCCGGATTCAATCATCCCAATGGCCCTCCACCGATCATTTTCAGACAGTCTTGGCATTTAGAGGGTAGAGTTCCTGATCCGAAATGGCTGTGTTTTCGATAATTGATGCTTCCGTCGTTCATCAGGCACAATGTGAACATTCCAAAAATTCTCCTCTTTTATTGCCATCCACAAGCATGATTTACGCACATTTTCACGTTGTTATGGCCCCAATTTGTTATTACATTTATAACACAACAGCAACAGCAAGGGATGACAAACACAGTTTTAACAACTAAAACACATTTAATTTTTAACAAAGACAAAGACTAATAACAACCTACAACTAAAGACCAAGATTGATAAATAAGAAAAAACAGAAATAATTACAGTCCCTTTTTGGTGGGGTGGCTTGGTGATGTCCTGGATGAAGAAAATGCTCAAACACAGGCAAAGAAATCCACAGAAGAAACGTCACAGGTCTTGAACAGAATGGCAGGTCTGGTCATCTTCTTGCAATTTCTCCTACTCCTTTACTGTCTCAATTCTTTTCCTTATATACTCTTTTGCAGACCCCACCCACATTTAGACCTCTTTTTTTTAATTTTCTGAGACTTGCCCCAGACATGTCCAGGACATGTCTAAACATGACTCCAATCTGAGCTTAACAAAAAAAAGGCAAATACTGCCATCCAGTGGCCTATATTCACATTACACCTCCATTCCAAAAGGGAAAAATTTTGACTCATAAAGGCAAAATTTTTCTTTTCAATACAAAATGGTAAAGTGAACACTTGTCTATATATACATATCATACACATTCAAACACGGGATTAGCAATCAGCAATTACATTGTCTGTACCCTTCACATGCTTAATTTCCAAGTCAAACTCCCGTAAAATCAAACTCCAATTCAACAATCTCCGATTCTTGTTTTTCATCTTACTCAAAAACATTAACGGATTGTGGTCAGTGTACACAATCATTGGCTTTTGTCCTGTACAAACATAAACCTCAAAGTGTTGTAAAGAAAGGACCAGAGCCAACAGTTCCTTCTCTATTGTGGAATAGTTCCTTTGGTGGCGATTGAACTTCCTGGAGAAGTATGCCACGGGATGCTCAATGTCATCAGAGTCACTTCTCTGTAGGAGCACAGATCCACAAGCCTGGTCGCTAGCATCGACCGCGATGGAGAACGGTTTGTTGAAGTCAGGAGATCTGAGCACGGGCAAGTGACACAGCAGAGACTTCAGGCGATCGAAGGCTCTCTGGCATGCATCATCCTAGGTGAACTTTACGCCTTTCTTCAGTTGGTTAGTTAGACTGAGAGCAATCTCATCAAAGTTCTTGCAGAACTTGCGGTAGTACCCGATCATTCCAAGGAAGCGGCGCAAAGCTTTTTTGTTGTCAGGAACTGGAAAGTCCATGATGGCTTGGACTTTAGCATTTATGGGTGCCACCTTACCCTGGCCTATGACGTAGCCAAGATAGGTGACAGTAGCACAACCAAAGTCACTCTTGTTCAGGTTAACAGTCAGGTTAGCCTGGGTCAGGCGCTGGAACAACGTCTCTACATCTTTTAGATGTTCTTCCCAGGAGTCACTCCATGTGATCAGGTCATCGATGTATGCACCCGTGTGTGGCAATCCGGCGATTGTAGACTGTATCATCCTTTGGAACGTGGCTGGGGCATTTTTCATGCCAAAGGGTAGGACTTCATACTGGTACAATCCAGATGATGTGGCAAAAGCAGAGATGCTCTTGGCCCTCTCAGTTAAAGGCACACACCAATAACCCTTCAATAAATAAATCTTGGTCAGAAACTTTGCTTGCCCTACACTATCAATACAATCATCAATCCTAGGTATTGGAAACACATCAGTTCTAGTTACAGCATTTACTTTGCGATAATCTGTACAGAATCTAGTACTTCCATCAGGTTTTGGAACTAGCACACAGGGTGAACTCCAATCGGAGTTGGAGGGTCTGATAATATCATGTTTTAACATGTACTCAACCTCTTTCTCAGCAATCTTTCTCTTTTCAGGATTCATCCGGTATGGATGCTGTTTTATTGGTTTGGCATCACCAACATCTACATCATGAGAGCTATAGTAACTCTCTTTGGAACATCAGGAAACAAATCCTCATATTTCTTGATCAACCTTTCAAACTGATCTCTCTGTGAGGGTTCTAAGTGCTGGAGTTTTACATCAAGATTTTGCAACACTTCAGTGTTTGACAATTTACATGAAAGAACTTCAGCTTTAATTCTTGGTTCATCATCTTGAAACTCCCCCTCATCTTCACACATTTCGACCATTGGAGAATCTGAAGTGACAGCTGCAACCCTAGCATTTCTGTCATGATAAGGCTTTAGCATGTTAATATGACACAATTGTTTTGGTTTTCTCCTATCTGGAGTCTTCACAATGTAATTGAGATCATTGAGTTTTGTCAGAATTTCATAAGGACCATGAAATCTAGCCTGTTCATAAGCAACCTGCTGAAACAAACCAGAAGTGAAATTGCTACCTTGGTCTGACCGAATTTCCCTGGGAAGGCCAAACAACGTGAAGAACTTTATCAAAGCCTTCGAGATTGCAGTTGCCTTGATGTTACGTAGAGGTATGGCTTCAGGGAATCTGGTAGATGCACACGATTGTCAACAAGTACTGATTTCCAGATCTAGTCTTGGGTAATGGACCAACGCAATCAACAATGACCCTAGAGAATGGCTCCCCAAATGCTGGGATAGGCTGCAATGGAGCTACAGGTGGGTCTAACTGGTGTTTTCCAACTACCTGACAAGTGTGACAGGTTTTGCAAAAGTTGGAAACGTCTTTCCGAAGCCCAGGCCAAAAGAAGTGTTTCATGATCTTATCAACAGTCTTGTTAACACCAAGATGACCTCCTAAAGGTAAACTATGAGCCATTGTTAAGATCTCATTCCTATAGACCTTCGGAACAACAATTTGCCTGACCACTGCCCAATCTGCATTGGCAGGGATATCAGGAGGGCGCCACTTCCGCATCAACACACCATCCTTGAGATAATACCCAACTGGAACTGCGTCTATTTCTTTATCAGGAAGGGCTCTCCTCTTTAGTACACAAATTTCAGGATCATTAGTTTGCTCCTCAATCAACCGCTTTCTGGACAGAGACAAGTCTCCAGACACATCAGAATCACCAGACCCATCCGCCTGGCTGAATAGAGAACTGATAAAAGTATCTGATAAGTCCTCAAACGGAGAAACCATAGTAGGCCAATCAGAGTCATGAGGCGAATCACCTGAGTCCTGACTATTCAATGTACTGGACGGCACCACATCATCATCTTCTTTAGCCTTCTTGGCCATAGCACGAGTCACTGCGCAAGAAGGATACAGAGATGGGTCCTCATCCCCATTTTCAGTGCTCGGCTGTGAAGTAAGATGTACAGGGGGAACTACTTTGCCCCCAGCCAGGTCATTGCCTAGCAACAGAGAAACACCCTTTATAGGTAGACTTGACATAAGTCCCACCTTTACCTGTCCTGTAACTAAATCTGACTTCAAGAATATAGAGCGCAGGGGTACAGATACAGTCCTCCCTTCAATACCTTGTACAAGTATGAAATCCCCTGAAGCGGTCTCATCACGTAACTCCAAGGAGTCCATCAACAAAAGTGACTGAGAAGCTCCGGTATCCCTTAGGATATATATGGGGACAGGAGTAGTATGCTCATTCAGAGCCACAAATCCCTCTGACACAAATGGAAGAAATTCCTCCCTCACAAAGTCAGCTGTATTAGGCTTTTTAGCCCCACAAGAAGCAGGCAATTTAGCAGATTGGTTATCTACTACAGGGGTTTCTAACCTTGTTTTCACAAAGGCATTTGGTTTGGTATCCTTTTCTTTTTCTTTCTTAGCTTTATGGAACCAACAGTTAGTTGTAACATGACCAGATTTCTTGCAATAACTGCAAACTAGACCACTTTTGTCACGGTCAGCTTTCACACTTTGATCAGACCTGTTACTGGATTTCTGAGCACCATCACCAGATTTGTCTTTGTCTTTGGGTGAGGAATCTTGGGTATCACCATAACCCTTTTTCTGAAATTGGGACCATTTATTGTTACTGCTAGACTGAAATTTGGACTTATGAGTGAGAACATATTCATCTGCAAATTTGGCAGCTGATTGCAAGTTCAGTGCTTGCTTCTCATTAAGGTAGGTCTTAACATCATCCTTAACACAGTTCTTGAATTCTTCAACTAACACCATCTCTTTTAGTGAGTTGAAATCATCCTTGACCTCCATAGAAGTACACCAGCGCTCAAAGCAAACCTGTTTCTCATTAGCAAATTCAACATAAGTCTGATTTTCAGATTTCTTCAGACCTCTGAATTTCTGTCGGTAAGCCTCTGGAACCAACTCATAAGCTCTCAAAATAACCTTTTTGACAACCTCATAATCAGAGGAATCATCTGCAGACAAAGCCGAATAGGCTTGTTGAGCTTTACCCTTGAGGACAGTTTGCAACATCAGAGGCCAGTGTTCCTTTGGCCACTGGCAACTCTTTGCTACCTTTTCAAAACACTGGAAATAGTTGTCAACATCCTTTTCCGAAAATGGAGGCACCAGTTTTACCTCCTGGCTAGCACGAAATTTATTTTTAGTTTGAATTTTAATTTTTAGTTGCTCCATTTGGAGTCTTTCTTCTCTATCGAATTTCTCTAATTCAAAATCTCTCTGTCTCTGTCTCTCTCTTTCTGCCCTTTCCTCTTTCTCTCTCTCAAATTCTCTTTGTTTTTCTTCTCTTGCTAATTTTACTAACTCAAACTGCCTTTGTTTTTCTTTTTCTTCCCTCTCAAATTCTCTTTGTTTTTCTCTTTCCTCCCTTTCAATCTCTAGCATTTTTAATTTAAGTTCCATTTCTATATTTGGATTTTCCACTGGAAACTGTTCCAGATCTCCTGGTGCAAACACATTTTCATCAATGTAATATTCAACTATCTCTCTAGCCAGTCTTGCTTTTCGCATGGCTGGTTTTACCTCTGTCAGCTCCAACTGTCTGCAAATTTCTAGCAGTTCTGTCTTTTTAAAAGACTTCAAAACCCCTACGGTTGGTGATGCCAAGAAATCATCCATTGCTGTTGTCAATATATATCTCGGAAAATTCACAAAAACAATTTCACAATTTGGAATGTTAGATTTTCAATAAATTACTCACACAATGGTCTATCCCGGACCTTGAGCCCCCAATTTGTTATGGCCCCAATTTGTTATTACATTTATAACACAACAGCAACAGCAAGGGATGACAAACACAGTTTTAACAACTAAAACACATTTAATTTTTAACAAAGACAAAGACTAATAACAACCTACAACTAAAGACCAAGATTGATAAATAAGAAAAAACAGAAATAATTACAGTCCCTTTTTGGTGGGGTGGCTTGGTGATGTCCTGGATGAAGAAAATGCTCAAACACAGGCAAAGAAATCCACAGAAGAAACGTCACAGGTCTTGAACAGAATGGCAGGTCTGGTCATCTTCTTGCAATTTCTCCTACTCCTTTACTGTCTCAATTCTTTTCCTTATATACTCTTTTGCAGACCCCACCCACATTTAGACCTCTTTTTTTTAATTTTCTGAGACTTGCCCCAGACATGTCCAGGACATGTCTAAACATGACTCCAATCTGAGCTTAACAAAAAAAAGGCAAATACTGCCATCCAGTGGCCTATATTCACATTACAACGTGCAAAGTCATTTTCTCGCATTTTCATGATTTCCATTTCAATGTTGTGTTTACGTGTACTGTTTCAGTCTGATATCACCATGTATGACAATTTCATAATTGCGTTATGAAAAATAATTAACAATATTGGTGTCACAGAAACTTTTGTTGCTGAGTATATTACTTCCTATATGTCGGTAATACAAACTAAATCTCTATCTACAACCATTTAGCGTCCACAGGCCATCTTGCATATTCATAAAGTACAGCACCCCCAATAGACCCACTTCCGTCGATTCAATCACAATGGCGCTCCAGCTGTACATTGACGGGACCAAGGTAAGTTGATTGCCCGATTTAGAAAAAAAAATTATCAGGCAGTTTTTGAGAAACGATTTTTTTAAAATTTCTGTCCAATCTTTAACATTGGAGCCAAAACTTCAAGGGCCCATGAAACGGACAAAAATGATTCAAACAAAAACCCGAGGAAAAACGACTGGAGATATGGTCCAGCAGTATGTTATTGCAAATTTACACGAAAATTAATCTGGCCAAAAAAAGATGAAAAAAAAATGTACCAGACGACGGACGTCAAATCACGACAATAGCCTATCAGCCCATAGGGCCGGTAAGTGAAAAATGTGCAGATTTTTATTCCAACAGCAGTAGCCATCCCAGAATGTTAAGATGTTTATTTCTTATGACCGAGCTGCTGACAATGGAACCGAACATGTCAAATAGCCATATAAGCAAAGAAGAATAAAATCTTGAGAGCTGACAATGAGAGTAATTAAGAACAGTCTTAATTGGTTTATATTTTGACAATTTATACTCAATGCCCAGCCTAAAAGAGGTTGCATTCTCGAATATCTTGTTGGAACCCCTGTAGCTTTAATAAAAGTGCAAATTTCTAGTGCCATTGTTTTTACAACTGTATGCAACATCAGAACATTTATTTTCAGAGCTGAAACATTAATTGCTGCCATAACGATCTAGTCACTGTATTTGGATATTTATATCCAGACTGTGACTTTTAGACAAACTATTTTAATATGCAATAAACTGCATGGGAGGCATGTTATCAGTAACTGACCAAATTGAGTCTTTTTTGCCATTTCAAATACAGTGCAGTGAGCATAAATAATATGAACTGGAATTGCAAAGCCATTTTAATCATAATGTGGACTAACACAAATAATCCCTGAAAACATCAATAGCACTCGATTAAGAAAAGTCAACATCTTGGTCAAATTCTGGGATTGCAATGAAAACCAGTGCACACAGGAGTCCCGTGAAAAAGAATGTACAAAACCCAAAACCAGTGAAGTTGGCACGTTATGTAAATCGTAGATAAAAACAGAATACAATGATTTGCAAAGGATCATTTTTAATTCTACCATTCATTCCGGGTATCTATTCACTGGTAAACTGCATCGCACTGGGTCAAGACCTCGCGCTGCATGAAGAGCTCTCGCTAATCGATCCGCCTCAAATTGAAAACATAGGCTACTAATTTCCGTGTCCAAAAAAAAAATTTTCATAGGGGTGTTGACAAGAGTCATGGTAAAATGGAGATAAACCTTCCGTTTTTTTTCCAGGCACTCTGTATTTATCGTAGGCTAGATACCTGGGAATTTACATTTGAAACCTTGCGCTTCAACTTAAATTTCCAGGCATCTATCCTACGATTAATACCTTGTGTTCGATAAAACTGTAGGTTTATCTCATCATACCACCACTTGACTGTTTTCCAGTGAAGCTGACAGATTTCAGGTGCCACTCAAGTTAAAGTGGCAACTATTAACCTGTGCACAGAACTATATAAAATGTCAGGGTGAAGAGCAGCTTGCTTTTCTTTTCCACCTACTTGAAAGAAGCCTTGGGACAAACAGCAACCTCACTTACTTTATAGCCAAATCAAAAGCACAGTCCAATTACAAGAAGAGCAATCCATTTGTGTGATTTCAGTGCTTACAGCAGAGGTGAGCAGCGAGGGCCGAATCTGTCCCTGGTTTTCACACCAACGTCTGGCCTTTAATTAGTTGATTGTCTCAATTAGCAAAACCATTTATGAAATCTGACGTTTCATGTGCATTTCTTTAAATTATCATGAAACTACAAAGACTAGTCTTGTCTCCCTTCATAAAACATTTTCCTTTGATTGTATCATTGCGAAAATCTAAATTTGTGCATGCAATCAATTAACTCAATTAGTCAGGGTAATTGATAGGAATAAAAACCTGCCTACACACCGGCCCTCCAGGACCGTGATTGCCCACCCCTGGGTTACAGCCAAGTCACAAAATGAACATCAGCCTACCCGGTAACATTACATAATGCTTCTTCATAAAACAAGTCCACACTTTTTAACAAATGGAACTCATACACACACTTGGTTTCTAAGAAACTAATGCTAGGGGTTCTGGTGAACCTGTAACTCAACTAGTATGACATCATGCTATGCCAATTTGGGAGTCAGCAACAAGGCTGAAAAGTAAAACCAAACCAGTTTTATGTCCTCACGATAAGGTATGCAAAATTTCATCAAATTTGAGCAGTTTATGGCTACTAGGTTACTGGTTGTTCAAATGAAATGCATCTATGGGTGAAAAAATGTCAGAGGCAATTTTTATCAGGAGTAACCGTTATAAGTTGAGACATTCTGTATACTACTTACATACCAAATTTCAGCTCTATGTATTTAAGCCCCAAACTAAACTTGAGTTTTTCAATTTGACTATACATTAAAATGATATTTTTCAAAATCAAAAAAGCTTACTTGTAAGGCATGTCGTCTTCAAAAATTCTTTTTTCTCTTGCGCGTCATATGACATGACGCACAAGCTCTAAGGGCCAGTTCATACTCAATGCCAGGCACGCGAGCGAACGCGAGCACAGGTCCGTTCCATTACGTTCACAGAGAAGCCTGAACGCACGTCCCCTGCTGCGCTGTGCCTCGTTAAAAAGCAGTACACTGCTCATACAATAGGGGGTAGCAAAGTCCTCTCCGTCTCCTCCTCCTTCTTCCTTCTTTTTGGTGTGTTGAAGACATCATATGGTGCATTATTTGCTTTATCTCCCCTATTGGAATCTCACAGAAATACACGCGTCGCGTTACAAAAATTTGGACGACACTTTGCTACGCAAGGACGCAAGATGGACTCCTTGCGTTGCTCAATGCGTTGCCTTGTGTTCGCGCTCGCGTACCTTGCGTTGAGTATGAACCAGCCCTAAGACTATTTGAGGCTCTATGACTATTAGTTCATTGTTGTGTTTAATATTTGTTTAATCCATTGAACAGATGGCAAACATCATCTTTGATTTTTGTCAATAAAATGGGGAAAAAATAACTGGTGCTTGTCATGCCAAATTTAAATGATGTTTGTCATGTGACCGATTGCTTTGACCAAGGCACTGATTGAAAACTAAATTGCGTCTACTTTTGAACAACAGTAGCCATCAAGTATGTGGTCAGCCACAACCCTCCCAAACTTCAGAAAGTCTAATACGTCCATGTCCTAACAAATCTAAAACTTTCAAATAACTAAGCTTGTTCATGGTCAGTTCAAACAAGAATATTCCAAAAAAAAAAAAAACTTAAAATATTAAGTAATCTTAAAAATACTTGACACACGAGACAAAAAACAAGGAGGTACAAGTCAGGTTATTTTATTTGATAATTCATGCCTTTTTTGCTGCTTCTTTCTGGAGCTTCTTGACTTCATGCTTGATGATCTTATTTCTCTGTGGGAAAACAATGGCAGTCTTTAGTTCAAGGCTTCCACCAGCATCCAGTTCATGTGATAGTGCGCTGCACAAAGTGAAAACCTATATACTCTCTTACAGATACACCAATAGATAAGTTACAAAGTCAGCTCGCATAGACTTTTCCAAAATTTTCCATCCTTACAAACTGGCTATAGCAGGGGTGTCAAATCCAGTCCACAGAGGGCCACAGTATCTGCTGGCTCTTTGCATACGTTCGAAAACCAATACATTTGCTTCTTAGATTTCCGCCACATAAGTGCCAATGTCGTAGGCACAATGTGTATGCGTCAGTACTGGATGCAAGTACAGGGCAGGCATTAAAGGCGGAGACAGCACCTCGGCAAAGTATATTTGAACGGAAAGTAGAATACTTGAAGTGTCTAAAACGTTTAGTTTTATAAATTTTAATTTGGAAATAATCCAGTGCAACACATTTTTAAATCAGCGAGTCTTCAAATTGGCTTCAATATCAGGGGGCAGACATTTTTACATGGGTAATCTTCTGAATTTGATCTTCGGAAACCTCAACTTTACAAATGCTTAATAATCTAAACCGCTCGCAGTTTACATCTCCCGATTCGCCGCAGTTGCTCAGACTAATTGGTAAAAACCGACGCCAGTCAATTTACTTTTGATAGCATGGTTATGCATTGCACCACAAAATTATGAGGTGTCTTCTGCACATAAATAACATCATAAAATATCAATGTCCCATGATTTCAGCGCTGGTTTAGCACCACAGATTTGTGGAAATTAGTTTGCGAGGCTGCGGGAATCCGTTCTTTATTTTGAATGTTGTCACGGCTGTAAGGTTGCACAGCTGAGTGACAATCCCAAGGACGGCAAAAATAATTGTTGCAAAGTCAGCAAAAGTTTTGGATTTACAATGCTATATCAATTATATAAATGAAGGCAATGGGAATTCACCTTCCATTACCATTTCTAATTATAGGTCATGTATTGATCTTGGTCGCTCAGTCAAGAAATTGTTTGATTGTTAATCTGGCCAGCTTAAATAAAAACAGCTTGCAGGCAACAAAGCCGAAAAGGGAGAGCTGACTGAAGGCCCTTTGAACTACTCTATGGCCCGGGTGATAGGAAAGAGAACAACTGACGTCATGTAGGAGAATAAATAACGCACAAGCAAATCGGGCAGGGGCATTTGATTGGATAATGTATTTGAAATGCACACTCACCCACTATATAGGGCACTAGTGAATGTTCTACATTGAAAACCATATCGAGTGTGAGTGAGCAAGAGGACAAGTGTGCATTCCGAACGCAGCCTTAGATTCCCCAAGGACAAACGTAAGCCCCCTGGTACTGACGCCAATTTGAAGACTTTCCGGTTTAAAAATGCGTCTGACTGGATCACTACCAAATTAAAATTTATTGAACTATGCGTTTTAGACACTTCAAGAATTCTACTTTCCGCTGAAATATGCTTTGCCGAGGTGCTGTCTCCTCCTTCTAGCATAAATAACTGCGCAGAAAAACCACTACGCAGTCTCTAGAATTAGCATTATGTAGCATTTTTCAGAACTGTGCAGCAAAAATAAAACTTAAAAACACTGCTCTTTAACCTTTTATTTTCATCTCTGAGAACACTCAGCTAACAGTACTAACACTAATTAACCGCCTCATGAAGGCAGTTCAGTTGCAGTAGCATTGCAGTGTTTAAACTACTTGGACTTACCAATTGGGACCCACTCACAGCAAATATGTAATAATTTGGTAATTGAAAAGGAATTACAAAGTTTTGGTTGGTTCCTCCTAAGCCACTCACCTGGCTGGGGCTGTGAATGAGTGAATATTCAGGACTGAGTTTTATAATGCATCATATTTTAACTGTGAAAGAAATTAATAGGAATTCAAGGTACAAATATGTCTCCAAAATATGAAAAAAAAGCATTCCTTTGACATAAATATACCACTCTTTTGTATAGGCCATCAGGAATAGAATTTCCTACCCCGCCCATCCCCTCCCCCGAGACATGCGGACCGGTAATGACCCAGGTTTATTAGTCCTCCCCATCTTTTACTAGACAGCCCTTTTATTCCTTTTAATTTATGACACCAATAAGATATCTAAAATATTTTTATTTGTTTTTTAATTTAACTACTGCAACTCATACCTATTCAAATTTAACTCCTATTATGTTATAATACTAATTGATAACCAGTCATGCCAGTAAACGCAAGACACAGATGACAAGCCCTTCAGTAAAACAGAAAGTAACTTTTTCTTCATAATGAATAGCAAACCATAATACTAGCTTTTAATTTCAAAGCTCTTCAGTACCTTGCGCAAAGAGAAATCCCTAACCAAGTACTTACACGATCTAAAAATGCAGGTTTGTTGATTTTTTGGGTTAGAATTGATGGTGTCAGTACTCACGTGCTTGACCACTGCCTAATGTTTGCAAAACAGTACACTATGCAGCGATACAAAAATACAATGATGTGCCAAAATCCTTTCATAATGACGGGTTAAAGTCCATACATCGGTTAAAGTCCGAGAAAAGGAAAACTAAATGTTATGAGTTTATGATACCACAGAAAAACATGTTAATCACTGTCAAATATGAAGAATTAGAAAAGTCACTAAGTAAATAAAATTAGGCCCCAAAGTTGTTAAGAAATAAGCAGCATTCTTTGCCCAAGGTCGCTGGGTGCGTGTCCCCTGGGAGGCACAAAAACCATGCCCCATCGTGGGAGAGGTCCCGCCTTTCTCTAGTCCAAGCACGCGCAGTTGCCACATCAGGTTCGCGTATTGGAAAGCGCACCAACCGGCCAGGTACAGCTACTGTGCAATAATTTCCGAATGTAATACCTTACTTTTTAGATAAAGAGTGAGCTCTATACGTGCAGCAAACAGTGAACTTGCTTGTCATTCTTGCGTCATTACATAAAATTACGTTTTCTGACTCTCCATGATTTACCTTGCTCTTCTCTGGTAGTAAGAAAGGGGAAATGCACAGCCATAGCTATGAATAACTACAATGCCACGATCAGTGATAAGTGTCACATGAAATACTTTTGGCATAAAGCAGGTTAATTATATAGCATATCGATAAGAAAAAACCTCTTCAGTGAGAGTGGATTAGCCCCGGAACTGGTGAGCTAGTGCAAAGTGGGAGCTGCAATCTAGCTTTTGAGGGAGTATGCCTCTCCCAATCCAAAACTGTGCGGTCCCGGTGTCGCAATGCTGGCTAATACCTTCAGCACACTGGGAGGACTGCGTGGAGCAAGCAGGACAGACTACCTCGATATTCAATAATTTTGACGCGGATCAAAGAAATGTATTACAATCATTTTAAGCAACATTCATTTCATCTCCCGTGTTTGTGCTTAAATAGCACAGGCGAAATCCGCTCGGTCCTTTCCATAGCTAATGATACGTTGACAGTATGAATATGCGAGGATCTCTGACATGAATACGCATGGGTTTAGTATAGAAACGTTTGTCATCATTATAAACATCAGGACATACTTTGACAACACTTCTCATTTTGTCCAAATATAGTAAAATGAAAGACAATAATCATCGCATATAGAGATCGCCATCAATTTGGCAATACCTGGGCCGATGCTTTGGAGGCTCAAAAGGGGGACTTTGCCAATACGATCAATTATTTTGAATAATGAGGATAAGGAGAAGTTTGTCAAACAGAGCAAAATGAACACTGCGGTTCTGTAAGACGAGGCCTCCTCAGACTGGTAGGAGAACAGCGCAGCGAGCTCAGTCCTTGGGCTCCTGTTACAGAAGCTCCGGAATGAGGGCTGCAAGGCTTATTACCGGTAAATATGTTATTTTATACACCAATAGAGACAATCTACAATTTGACAGCACATATTGTGATTTCGGCTGGGCTAGCGTGAGCCTTCTCATTTCATAATGTTACAACTATCGTTAACAATGTAACTTCTGTGTTCTGAGTAGCGAACCTAATTTCTCTATTGACTTCCTCGTAGCGAAGTTTAAAGGAGAATTCCGGTGTGCAATTGACTTGGGGTGTATTGAAATATGATAATGAGTCCTAACTTTTGTCGAATAACTTTTGTTGGCTTTTTAGTCGAAGCTCCCAACAGGCTTACAATTGTAGAGAATCGGGCATAGCATTGCCATGCAAAGAAATCACTATTTTTTTAATCATTAACAAGGCTCAAAGTAGCTTCACACTTCATTGGTAGAATTACGAGGGCCCTGACATTTAAAACGAGGCACTGAGAACTTTGAAAACGCACAGGTAGTTTATTAAAAAAAAGACTATTTAGGCAAACAGTACCTTGAGGTAGTTTCCAGTCGCCATCTTGAAAGTCACAATAAGTCTATTGCAATCTATTCGTTCATGCTCGGCAATCGACTTATCGTGACTTTCAAGATGGAGGCGACTGGAAATTAAGTTGTGCAACAGTATGCGGTCACTGTTGTCGCAATTTGCGTTTCAAGATGTGCCACAAATTCTCTTTTGGAGACAAACTGTGACTGCAGGCAGGCCAGCCCAGCATGCACACCACCTCCTTATGAAGCTTAACCTCAATGTGTGCTGAATGTGGTTTGTATTGTTTTATTGATGTATAAATCAACCCAGCAAAGATGTCTTGAAGGATGCATATGTTGCTCGAAACCTCAGTGTACTTTTCAACAGGTCATTCCATATGAACTCCATCAGAGGTCCCATAGTGAACGACTGATTTGGCCCAATTAGGACTATGGGAGTGTTACAATACATTGAACATGTAGTTCAATGGTCAAGTCACCAAGACCCAAGCTGATCTGGCAGGCTGAGCAAATCTGGTACCAACAACTTTTATGGAGCGCTTGCTTAATAGCATTCAATCTGTGCACGTTTTATACTCGTCTATATAAATAAAATACAAATTGCGCCAGGAGGGATTTCACCAGACATGATGGCCAGAGAGATTTACAAGTCGGACAGATTTTCCATGGGAAAAAAAAAAAAAAAAAAAAAACACGGCGGAACTTTACAATTAACAGAAACATAGGTTGTGATCTTACTAATTTTATGCATTGTTCATTTTACCGATTGTTTTCTTCGCTGAGTAATCGCTTCCTGTCATCATAAAAATGCCTCGTCTCCTCAGCACCAGAAACTTAGCGCATAGTCAAATGGGTGCTTACAGCAAACTTTTACAAAATGCAGTCAGCCAGTGATCTCAAATCCTCTTCTGGATGACCACTTGTCCTGCATCTTTAAGATCTCTCCCTGCTCCTCTTTCTTGAAAAAAAGTGATTCAGGAGAGGGGAGAGATCAAAGAAATGCAGGACAAGCGGTGCTCCAAGAGAGGTTAGGAAACACTGCCGCAGGCCATTTGAGTATTGTGCATAACAGTTTGGTCCATACATAGGCAACGGAAAGACTGCGAATGTCAAGTTTCTAGCCTACCGTATCGTAAACGTAATATTTGGAGGTGCCATTTGTATGCTTCACCACAAGAGATTCCTTCAAGTCAGTAGCTAGGTTTTGATTCATCATGGGGTCATTTTTGACTCTTCTTTCATCGAAATATGGTTTTTTCCAAACAGACTCCGAACCAACACTGCCAAGAACGGAAAGTTTAAATCAGTGCAGAGTTAAAGCCCTTTGAGTGCATTTACAGTCAGGTTCTCTTTTGTGCAAACTGGAAAATAGATTAAAAAGAGATGGAAATGCACTAACTGATTCACTAAACAAAGTCAAAGCACCTTATTCACAAAACACCAAATGGCACTTGAAAGAAAGGTCACAACAAAAGCCTGCAGACATGGTAGCCCTCCAGGACTGGAGTAAGACACCCCCGGGCAAGAGCAATGAGAATATCATTTCTGATAGGAGGAAGTGTTCAAGTATGAAACACAAACTAATGCAGTGGAGCATCACCCTCTTGCCATCATTAATCATATCATTAAAGTGAATATTTGATTTCACTAGGCAAAGTCAACACCACCCAGTCATTCTCCAGGCCTGCAGATCCAGTAAAGGATGGATTTTACTGCAAAGTAGTCAAATGCAGTCAGAGTAGCTACCATTTTCTGTAGTAAACATGATATTAATGGCAGGACAGTGCACACCAAGAGCAAACCCTTGCATCAAAAATTTCTCTCTTACCATTTTCTTGGCCTTCATAACCTTATACCGGTCAAAGTCTGACATTTTGGCCCTCTGCAAGAAATTCACAATTAATTTGAGAATATGCAAAGTGCATAAACAACTCCGATAAAACAGGTCAAATAACTCAAGGTAGCGTAAACCCATATGAACCAAAGAACTTGAATCACAATTGTTCAGATTAAATATTAGTATGCAGTTCTAGAATCAGAACCTATTGTGTCTCACAAGAGTCGGGCACTGATGGGTAAGTCAAGTGTACCTTTTGCCGGGCTTCAATCTTCTTTGCCCAGCTGGTCTCGGCCCATTTCTCATTGACCTGAGCCTTTTCCCACGCACGTCTCACAAACTTCTGACGAGCGCTGTCAAAAGACCATGAGGTAAGTAATTAATTCATACATAGGCTAGACTTCCACATTTCATCAGTCAAGATTAAGTCTAAAGTCTCGTGACTCAACAATCCCCATAAAGGCCACAGAGGTTCTAAGACCCATTACCACAGAGGAGAGGTGAGTTGGAACAGTGCGATTGGAGTGGTCACACTTATATGCAGCTCAGCACAAGCACACACAGCACTCATTTAATGGGGATCACACACAAAAAAAAAAAAACAGCACAAGTTCTCAAAAAAACACTGTCTAGCCTGTCTTAATGCAACGCACCTGTGCGGCACTTTGATGACGAAATCAGTGAGCTGCATGCACTTGAATGGCATAGCCTGCCTTTTCACTCCAGTGCAGGGCCCATCCACCAAAGCCTGAAATAAAGACATGACATCAGACTGTTTGCTCATAGAAGTAGCGTCATTCTAACAAACAATACTGCAGGTCACAGCTTACCCTGTTCTGGTCAATGACATCGATGATGGCCACAAGCTTGCCAGCGTGAGGCCCAAAAGACACATAGGCCACGCGGCCGATTTCAACGTAGCGCTTAAACACCTGAATGACAGGAACATGAAAGTATTTCAAATATTACCATAAAAACCAAGCATAAAAATGTAGCCTTACTGAATCTCACATCCAAGAAACTTATTTTCCACCAAGACTCACACAAAAAATACATCCATTTTTAGGGTGAAAATATAGAAAACCCCATACACTGGAATCGGCTTAAAAATGATATAAGCTGGATATTAACCTGAGTTTCCCACAAACGCGTTTGGGCACCTCAAGCTCCATGACCTAAACCAGCGTTTCTCAAACTCTCCTGGAGTACTACCTCTCTCCCTGCTTCTACAGAGATGATTCAAAAGAACTGCTCATTCTCTAGCATCTTCACGGGTTTATAACGAGCTGATCAGTTGACTCAGCAGTGCTGCAGCAGGGAGATCTACAACATGCAGGACAAGAGAAACTCCAGGAAAGGCTTGAGACCGCTCACCTAAACCCTCTGAAAAACCACCCTACACAGTCCGATGCGGCGAAGTATTCTCCTCCTTCTTGGCGTTTACGTAACTTAACTATGCCCGCAATCTCATTATTCACTTTCTGGCAAAGCATACACATACTCAACTCCATTCAAAAATAACAACGTTAGAGGATTTTAAGCGAAATCAAGTCAACCTGACCCACCAACATGAACTACCTTACATATGCGAGATAAAAGTCACCCAAGAATATCCGTTCATTTATCAACATAAAAGCCAGCAGTTATTGTCATGGAACTGACAAGAATTGGTATGACATGCCACAGAAATGATGCTTTAATGGCTGAGACAAAACACGGCATGCAGTACATGTTAAAGCCAGCCAAAAAGCACGTAAACGTTAGCCAGATCTTAAGGCTAGCTAACGTCAATGATTCACATTCGCCAATTTAACATTGAAAGGAGTGGTTTTAAAAGCTCGCTAAACCACTTTACACCGGAGTGCCATATAATCGCAAAATTGACAAATCGGCGCTGCCTAATAGCAAACTGCTACGGCAATGTTAATACAAGCTAATATTTTATTTGGCCTAAAACGCAGGCTTCAAGACCCACGCTATGGCAATGCTAACTGGGTACAGTAGCTACGTGTTCAAAAACGCCGGTAAACTGCAGTAATATACAAAAAAAACCGACAACAAAGGCACAAAATGGTATTTATATGCGCTCCAGTGGTACGTTTTTAGCAAACAAACCACATTAATTAGGAAAATAAGATATAAATGAGCATTTCCCTATGCTCTAACTCGGCTCACATGCTTACCATGATGGTAGTCTTCGATCAAAAAGGACTGAAGAATTTCCGTTCAACAGCGAAGCATCTTCCGCTCAGTGTGTGCGCAGGCGCGTCAATGACGCCATCCTTGTGTTTCCGCGGAAGACGTGGAGCAGCTGAAAATGAATTCGACTCTCAGTAGTCAGAAAAGGGTTTGCCCGAGATGGTTGCCCCAGATTCGCGAAAAGTTTCGGACATACCGTACTCAGCGAATGGTTATACACGTTTTCGAGTGTGACTCTTTAAGATTATTCAGCTGTTGAATTCCTTGGGTCATGGAATTCAAGTGGACATAGTTTTACGGAGCCTACACAATATAGCAGCAGAGAAGCAAAGCTCATGCATTCGGCGTAGGTCTTACGCATTTTTTAGGCTTATTCTCCGTCGTCCGTAATTATTCATTGAATGCTTAAAGAAATTTTCATGCGGGATTAAAATCCTTGTGCTTTGAAGTTTCCGTTACACTTGCGTGAAGGTGCTCCTCATCACAAGTAACATGGAAAGCGATTATGACTCCGGACTCCCCGTGCTTCTCCTTACTCGGGGATTGGAAAAAAAATGGGGATTGGATCGTTTAAATTGTTTTAATTAAATAGGACCATTTGAAACGTTTTTATACAAATCCATTGCTTTTAATCCTTCAGTAAAGACAAGCCTGAGAATTCCCGAGTCATAATCCATTTCCGTGTCATTAGTGGGGAAATCCACCGTGATGCACATGAAACTGATTAACTAGATGCACAATGACTTCAGTTCCGCGAGTGAATTTCTTCAGTGCGCTTTGATGGAACAATTGCTGACTACGGCACAGAAACGGACTCACGCCTTAGACGTAAGCCTTGACATCTCTGTTGCTGGTAGTTGTAATTTTGCGGCTGATCGGGGGATTTTGCACCGCTTTGGATTTAATTGTCTGCTCAGTGTAACCGGTGTATGGAGAAGGAAATTAATTGACGCGATCCGGTGCATATCACCTCATCTGGGGAGCGTTGTCCGGTTTTTTGCTGTATTGGGTGCTGTGAAAGAGTAGCAACCACCACCCCCCCCCCTTCCTCTTTTTACTATTCGCCCTACTTGTCATATTTGATTGTTTCAAATTAAATTAAACTCAAGCTTTCAATAAATTTTGTTGATTGGTTGAGTTGGTGACCAAGGGGTCAATTTTTTTTTCATATAGGGCCAGATAAGGTTGGATAGCTTGTTTCTGTCAAAAAGTTAAGTCATTTGGAACTGTATTTTTGTTTAGTCAGGTTATCTTTGTTTAATTACAAAATTGGTTTGATGATCTAAAACAGTTTGGTGAGACAAGTATGGAAAAATAAAAGATATTTGGGAAGGGGGCAAATACTTCTTATAGCAGTCCTCTGAACTATCCAGCCCTCGCTGCTTGGCTAAAAAATGCATTCTGCTTCCAATTTGTTCCATACCACATTTCAACACCTGAAATGAAAGCGATTTCTCCGCTTCCTCAGTGGTATAGTAGGAGCCCTTTAGTGACCTAACCTCTTAAGCATGATTTTTCTGAAACTGTTCCAGTTTACTTTGCCTTAATTACAACTAAACAGATTTGCTCAGCTGCCAAGACAAATAAGTAGAAAGGCAAGCCAGGTCAATTTTAAATAGCATTAGTTTTCTCACTCCTCAGTCGTTGTGAGTCATTTTCCATCTAGATCTAGAATAATTATTTTAAAACGTAGATTTTTTTTTTGAAGGTTCTGAACTCATAAAGCTCCTGTAGTGACACAGATTTTTATAAATTTGTTTGCTAAGCTTATTCTAGGAAAAGCCATTTTTCACTAATGCTCATTTTGTGTTGGAGACACCGAAGATGTTTTCCTCTTTAAATGTCTTCTTTTTGACATTGAAAATACTGAATAAATCCCACACTGTATCAAAATAAACTGGCCTTCTGAAATGAAAAATGCTGAAACAAGAGATGGATTTCAGAGAAAGTTCTGGATTTCTTCCAGTCAACAAGACAAAAGCTGTTGGTGGATGACAGCAGAATTTATCACCAAAACAGTAGCATTCTCCCTATTAGCAAAGCTCATAGTTTGGCCTTGTGGGGGCACTACAAGAAAAGAGGTAGTGTCCATAAAATGAAGAGGAGAACTATCCTGGGCTCCAGGAATGTTCACAGCAAATTCTTGCAATAATTATTTGACTTACTGCATTTTTGAAAAATGAAGTTTGGCTGGAATATGGTGCTATAGGAACAGTTGTAGTGTCACCTGAATAACAGGATTGCACCTTCATGCAAGATATTCACAGCTGAATTAAACTGATTCCAATTTGAAAAGTTTGACTTATTGCATTTGGAAATGTAGTATCCCCTAATGGTGGTGCTACAGTAAAATATAGCCATAAAAATCAAGATGGTTCCTCCTCTATGCTCTAGAAAAATTGATGGCAGATTTGACAAGATTAAGATTAAATTGTTATTGCGTTTTTAAAAATTAAAAATTTGGCTGGGTTGGTAGTGATGCAGGGAAAGTCCCCGAGTCACCAAGATCTCCAATTTACACCGGGAACAATCACAGATGGTTCAACATTTCACCCATCAAAACTGAGTTATAGAATTTGGAAACGTCAAGTTTGACAAACTGTTGGTGCAGAAAGCATTAGAGCCACCACAATCAAGGACTTCCTTCCCAATGCACCTGGAATGTTGAAAGCAGATTTGACATGATTCCCATTAAAGCTGGTGGAGTTATTATCCCCCAGGAATGAGTGTTCTCCTTACACGTGTCTGTACTTTGGTCCTTCAAGATTATTTTCTGGGCCAGTACTCCTAAATCATTCAATATTTCTCAACAAAATTTGATATATGCATACATATATTAGATGTGGCCTTTCATATTTCTGTCCATCTTCCTGACCGTCTGTCTATCCCTCCGCATTTTGTTTCCAGGTCAATATCAGCCAAATAGTTATTTTCCAAGCCAGAGCTCCTGAACTGCTCTGTATTTCTCAAGAAATTTTATATATGGATACATCCTATTGTGCTGATATGCTTTTTCATACTTCCATTCCAGTGGCGGCTGATGAACTGGCAGTAGAGGAAGCTGAAACCATCCTTTAAAAATAATGATTGGTCATGACCTGTTTTCAGCCATTTGTTAAAATGACCATTAAAGAAACTCAGAAAATTCAACATTATCAGGGGTGCTCAGTTTTCATTAATAACGTATACCTGTCAACTTTCATGCATTCATTTGAAATGTCTTCATGTAATTCCATTGCTTCCACTGATCTTATTTCTTTTAAGCAATTTAAATGATCATAAAACACGTGCGTTGCTTCTAACCCCTGGGTAAAAAATGGATGCACAAGGACATCAATTCCATGCAAGTCTCTAGCATACGCATTGATTGAATAATTGCTGACTACAGCAGGGGAACATAAATATGCCACTAAACCTGACGCCGAATGCGTGAGAATTGACAGGTATGCGTTATTAATGAAAACTGGCCACACCTGATAATGTTGAGAGATTTTGGAGTTTCTGAAATGGTACTTTAAATGAATGATTGAAAACAGGTCATGACCAATCATTATTTTTAAGGGATGGGTTTGAGCTGCCCCTATCGCCAGTACACCAGCCGCCACTGTTCCATTCACCCTCCAGTCTGTTTGTTCATCCCACCACTGCACTTTGTTTCCAGGCCAGATATTTGCCTTTGCATGGTTTTCGGGACAGAATTAAACTAGATGATGCGCACTCTATAGAGATGCTAACCAACGCCTCTTCTTGACCTTGACCTTGACCTTGACACACGCACGCACGCACGCACGCAGACGGTGTTAAACTGTATACCCTCTTCGGGCGTGGGTAATTGTTCAATATTTCTCAACGAAATGTAACATCTGGCTACATCTTATTGTGTAGATGTGCTTTTCATGC